>JAPYZI010002415.1:0-23666 GCA_030523105.1 Ophioninae sp. A BG-2022a | reverse complement strand
TGCGAGATATCGATACGAATCCAACGCCATTATCTAAGTCAGGCAAAATCCTTTTCCAAACCCACCAAATGTATCCCCATTCCACAAGAGAAGCTCATCTTACGACCTTTTGAAATATCGTGATTTTTGAGATTCCGGCAAAATGGGCCTGGGAGGTCGAAAAAATTTTTTTTCCGCTTTTTGCGTATTAAAAGGGTCTATTTAATCGGAAATTTTCTGCTGATTACGAATATGCCCGAGTTTTTGCCGAAAATACGAAATCAGGCTGGGAAAATGCAAAAAATACGTTTCTAGAATACTTTTTGGACATTTTTCCCTTCTGCAGCTTACGGTAGCTATCGAAGCGACGGAAATTACGAATTCGCTACGATATTGGTTTTCAGAAATATCTAACTGAAATCTATAAAATCAAATAGAAGTTAGAATCCAACATTTTGTCAACGCGGTGACGAAAAAAATATGAAAAAAATTTGGAAAAATTTGAAAAAATGTCTTACCGCACTTTCGCATCGACTAAACGATTACCAGATTCCCGGCTCAAATCGAAAGTCGCTCGGAGACCCGACCAATGAAGAAAGCTTTTTTGCTTTGCGTAGTACGTCCGTGCATTTGATCCGCTTACACTCGCCTCAAGCGTCTGAAGCGGAATAAACAAAAGTGAGTCAGATGTGTGTTGAGGGTGTTCCTACAATGGAAGCCAAAAAATAAAAACGAGTTCACAAATCCTAAATTGATGTAAGTATAAACCTGAATGATATCGCGACCTCGAAGTTCAATGATGTCCCAAGTGTTCTCGAAGGGCATCGCGGTTATCAGATCGTTGTAAGTCAATCGATCGTTGACGCGATTACCGATGGGGGTTCGAATAGTTCCGGCATTGATGCACGCTATTGCAGCGTGAGTCCAGTGGGATTTATTGTCGCCCTTCTCCATCCACTACGATCAACAATATTTTTGTTTTTTTTTTTTCAAAGGAATAATTTAACCTTGGTTCAAATATTTTTCGATCGAGATATCACTGGACGGATATTCAAAAAATTGCCAGAATTCTTGAAAAAAAAAAAAAAACAATAGTTCTTGATGGAATAAAACAAACATTAATTAACATTGAATTTGTTGTTTTTCCATACCGAATAGATCATGGCGTCGGTGATGAAATTCGCAAGGTTACATTCACCGAAGTAACAATTGTTATTCAGTATCACTTTGGTGATACCGACGTCTCGTTTACCGATCTCGTCAACCGCCACCTTCCACGGCCTCAAAGCTTCCAGGATTTGTGGATCTTGGATCGCAAATTTGTTCTTTTTTATATCTCTCACCGAATGTTTCGTTTCAACGTATTTTACAAATCGATATTTCCATACAGATTACATTGACTCGAAAACCGCAAAAAATGCCTTTTTTGTAAAACATTTAACAACAATTAGAAGATTTTTTAAGCACGCAAAAACTTTGACAATTTCTCAGATACCTGGTTACGTTTTGTTAATTGCATATTCTCAAATAATATGCATTCGTGAATAAATACAATAATGAATAATATTAATGATAATAAAAATTAATAATCGTACTGATAATAATAATTATTATAGTGATTTATGAATATAGTTTATAGAAAAAACAATTACTCTAAATTCAATATAGATAAAATTATGAATACGGAAAGAACAATTAGATCCCAATAATAATAATAAAAATAATAATAATAATAAATACCTTGTTTAACGCCTTGATCGAGTAAAATGGGGTTACCCTCCCAATCAACGATTTCACCCCTCGAATCGAACCACACACTCAAGTTGCCCAAATATCTGAAAATATTGTTGTTGCTTTTTTATTCAAATAAAAATACCAATCTCTGAAATTATCATAAAGATGAGCCAGTAAGGATAACATACAGCTGGACGAGTCTCTCTTATCCAAAAAAAAAAGTCAACATAACCTCACAAGATCGACAAAAACTGGCAAAGTCAACATAACCCCTAAACCTTTCAAACGTACTTTTCTCGCAAATCGTTCCATGTTTCAGGGAAATGAATGCATCAAGCTCTGAAGAATTGTCTCAAGTAAAGCTCGACAGTAATATTTTGGCCCGTATCTAATAAATCTCCGATAAACGGTAAATCGAAAAATGACAAGCTTCGTGATCGGATTTTGATTTCATCCAAAGCGCGGGAAAGCTGTTTGGCGGTCGATAAAGTAGGAAGCACGTGGAATAGCATCAAGAGTGGTAATGCGCGCCGAGGCTGGTTGCGACGTGAAATTCGGGAACTTACTTGGTATAAGCAGCAGCTTGGACTATGAGTACGGTTCTGTTGGTCTCCGGTTGCGTCACGACGACCGGATAATCGTCTTCTGCCGTATCGATGAATGGTGGGGGTCCTGGAAGAAATGCAAAACAAATGTTAGAATCGCGATCGAAGAACGAATCGTTCAATAAACGCGAGTAATTTTTAATCTTTTTTTTTTTTTTTTTTTTCTTTCAGGTAAGCAAGCGTTCGTAGAGCGAGTACGAGTCCGGAGTTGATTTACGAATTATGCCGGTAATTCGAAAGCGTACTTTCCACTCGCGAAAAAATCGTTTCGCAACATCTATCAAGGCGAACACAGATCGTTGCCCCTCGATTCACGTAATATTTCCTAACGATTTATCAGCGACTCCAGTCTAATTGAATTGTCGTCGCGACTCGAATCGCCAGCGTTTATTTTCCCTGATAATTAACGCTGAAAAAACCAACATTGTTGTTCCTCCATCTATTATATTCCTTCCTCCCTATTCTTAATCCATCATCATAAAGCTTGTTTAGACTCATCCGAAAAAAAAAAACTTTTTTTCGTCGCTTAATCGTTGTTCTTTTGAATCAGCGAAACGTAAAGATGAAACGAAAGTTTGCTGATTCGAGAGAAAGAAGAAACCGAATGATCGTTCGTGAACAATAGTATTCATAAAACGCACAAACCGTTGCTGAGTAAGTTCAACAGCCCGAACGTGAAGAGATTAAACGTCATTGAGGATTCGTCGAGTACTTGATTTTACGTTCGATTTTATTCGTAGGAAATTATATTATTACATTTCTCATAATTTTTCATTAATTTTTGTAACAACAATTCTATTTTATCATTGAATAATAAAAATTAACAAAAAGTTTATAATTATTCACGTTCGACTTGACTTTTTATAAACATTATTATTATTGTTTTTCCCATAATTGTTTATTAATTTTTACAGTAAAAATTTTACTTTATCGTTAAATAATAAATCTAAACAAAAACTGCTTACTTATTAAATAATGTAATTATATTTGGCTTTTCAGTAATTATTATTATTCTCGTTTCAATTATTATTATTAGTATCACTGAACGTTTAATCGCTAAAGCGTTATTTAACTTTCAATTTTTCGTCAAATATTTGTATTGTTAATATTACGATATCTATTATATTATAAAATTATAAATATTTCATATTATTATTATTATTTTTACTATTATCACAATCGTTGTAATTATTATATTTTTGAAACAATATTTATCGTCATATTGCTTGAATGTTTTTTGAATGAATTATTTTATGAATTTTTAAATTTATTTTATCTTATTTATTTTATTTATAATCTTGTTGTTTGCACAATTATGAGTTTAATGATAAATAAAAATTAAACAAACCTGAATAAAGGAAGGTGTGAGAATGTCCCCCAACGATGAGATCGACCGTTGGGCATTTAGCCGCGATAATTCTGTCGACGTCAAGGCCACAATGACTGAGCACCACGACGATGTCCACGTCCTCGTTTCTCTTCAGTTTCTCCGCTTCGAGATTCACGGTCTCGACCTCATCGAGGAACTTGAGTTTTTCAGTTGCGGCGATTTCCTGCGAATTAACGATGCCATTTTCATTAAAGCTGTCGCGTCGAAGAAATCGTGATTATCGATAATTATAGTTCGAAGTAACGAGCTAATCGTTACGTACGTAGGTTGTCGAAAGAATAACGCCGATCACGCCGATTTTTCTTCCCTCGCGTACGATGATTGTACTGTTCTTGGTCAAACCCTGAAAATCACGTTTAGACGAGATTGATTTGAATTGGGTTTTACTTGATTGTTTCTTTTTTTTTTTTTTTTTGTCTTACGGTTCGAAAAGTTCACCTGAAACGTTGGTTCCTCACTGGCATCGATGTTCGTGACGACCACGGGAGCTTTGACGTTCTTGAGAAAAGGGACGACCCCGGCTATTCCGTTGTCGAACTCGTGATTTCCAATCGTCTTTTAAGGAAGATTTAAAAAAGCGTTAAGTTATTGAAGAACCGAAAGTGCGTTGGGTCATTGGAGAACCCAAAGAACGTTAGGTTATTGAATAACCCAAAAAGTTTTAAGTTATTAGAGAATCCTGGATAGCTTCGAGAGACAGGATCAAAGAGTTGGAAGGTTAGGATATCAGGAACACAAGAGAGTTCCAAAGGACCAAAAAATGTGCGAGAGAAAGAGTCGAGACGTTTCTAACCGAAATTTCTCAAGACTGAACAATTTTTGTCGTAAAATAAAAGCATCAACCTCTACGTCTATGAATTCTGTAATGACCGATGCTCGATTTTTCATTGAAAGATTAAACGCCGATGAGAAAACAGATTTCGAAAATCAGTGGGGTTATGTCGATGTTCTACGTGACTTTAATGAGTAAAAGATTGTTTAATTCGTTCACCATAGCATCGTGAGGAAGCATGTTCATGAATAAAGCCGTAACGTTCCATCGATGTACGTTGTACCAGAGTGTGCCTTGAAAGTGATCCCCAGCATTGAGAAATACAGGGTTCGGTCTTTCATCGAGGAGTTGCTTCGTTGCCGTCACGACTCTCGCTAAACCGCCAACGCACTCGTTTTCCGCTTCACTGTGACAGGTGCCAGCGCTTGGATTGACTTCCTCGAACCTTCAAACATAGGAAACAATAATAGAACTTGCGTTTGCCCTGCGTTGGGCGGACTCGATCGGCCACTTTCATATTTAGCGCAGAAAAGACACCAGTTCGTGAAAACGCTTCGAGAATGAAGAAGCGAGGGCGCGAATCGCATCCAACGCTATCCTCCATCAGGAATCATCAATAAGACTTAAAAACTTGGAAATATTGTTGGACAAGTATTTATTTTGGTGGAAGAATGTATATTTTTTAATAATTCGTTCACTCTCTCGCGATGCGAAATAAAATCGATGGGTTTGTGCTTGAGGGGATAAAATTGATCCCGTACGATTCCTCTCAATTGACACGTTAATGGCCCGAATGGATTCAATTGACGGGACAAAAAAGAGCTCCAATTATATTTCGCAAGGAATACACGCCAGGCCTGTAAGAAAACAACACGCGGGAATAAATAATAAGAGCCGCGCAATAATCAAAAGCTTCAAATTGGAACTCAATTGGATGGGAGAAAAACCTGAAGGCACGAAAATCTTTGGTTCGCTCGGAGAGCCTTGACTCTTCGTTGACCCGGGCACGAAAGAGTCGCGGATAGCTTCAAGAATATAATTGGCCGATCAACAGTTCCGCTATAGTTGCCTGTTAGGTTGATGACTTCATGATGCTGCCTGATCAACCTGTTATGTTTACTTTGTAGTTTCGATATACCTGGCGTGGAAATCATTAAGATGAATGACCGACAGCTCGAACAGGTCAGTCCTTCCGGGATAGAACTCGCCTCGGGCTGTTCGCCCATGGCACGTATCCAATATCAGCGAAAGCACTACGATTCCGAACGTACGATCGATTATCATCATTTCAATGGAAACAAGCCAGCCACTGAAACACACGTTCAAATATTAAATTTTTATTCGACTCCCTGAATTATTCTACCCACTTAATTGTTTATTGATCAACATTCGTGATAACCGTGATAATTATTACAGGTAATTTTTATCGTTCCGAAATATAATGATTTTTTTAAGAACTTTTCGATGCACTTTTCAAAATCGGTTTTTTAAAAAACTTGCTTTCCTTTCGGATAGAAAGATGTAGAATTGTTCTTATTGGAATTTTCAGTTTGTTTGGGTTCGAAATTGACTCGGATTCACTTTCAAGTAAATTCATTCAACGATGAGGTATTCCTTAAGATACTCGAACTTTGGAAATTTCCGAAGATCGATCGAGCATTCACTGTCACCAATCTTCACGAATCGATAATGGATTGAACTTTTCAAAAAGGAATCATTTTCTCTATTTTTATCGCCGCGTACAGTTGCTCTTCTGGAAATATCTCGACTCTTCTCGTACGCAGAAATCGTTTTCTTTCGTTTAAATTTGACAAACAGATCGCACTAACAGCGCTCGCGGATTTATTTCCCTCGAGTATGAAACGAAGAACCGGATCTCCCGAATGTGCGAAAGTAACGACGAAACGAACTTTCACGAGTTGCAATAATGCTCTCGGAGGCTCTCGTGAAAATGACTTCAAGATGCGCAGTTATATCTCATTCTTAGTGTTGTGAAGTTCAGACTCGGCTGATCGTTATCTCGGATAATCATTGGATCGAAGGATAATCATTGGATAATCATTGGACTCTTCATCCACGTTGGATCGAAGAGTCGTCACGACGAGGTAACCAAAAATTCCAAATTCTTCAACTAAAGAAAACGTCAGCAGGCTTTCAACGTTTTGTTGATGAAATTTGATTGAATTGGACTTCAAGATGTCCAAGCCTCTTAATTGGTGTGGAAAAACGAATTCATTTTCTTTTTTTTTTTTCAAAAATCTTCAATGAATTCTGTTCTCCGAAAGGATCAAACTAGAGACTTGTTTCTCTCTCGCCAATTTACTCCTCTATTTGGATATCTGCAGAATTTTTTTGACGATGAAACGTTGCCATTCGGCCATTCCAATTGGAAGCAAAAAAAACTCAACATTAGCCAATCACTGAAAAGATCATCCACCATCGTGACCTTTAAAATCCTTGAAAAAGCGATCATAAAAATGGTGAATCCGAGTTTACAAAAAGCCATCAAAGTGCATCTCCTCCATCAGAGGAGATTCAGAAATCTGAAAAGAATCTTGGCGTCTCAATTTTTTTTTACGTATTCAATCGTGCTCGGGTCTAAAGTGGTATTGAAGAAAAAAACGTTAAGGTCATCAGCCGGACGAATATGAATTGTACGAACGAAAAATCCAATTTGCAGAATATTTGTTGAAAAATCTTACCGATCAGTGTGACAGTATTGCCTACCCGACGATAACTGATAAGAGCAATCCTGCTAAAGCCCGAAGAGACGGATACCTTAATATTTTTTACCCCTTCAAAATCTCTTGATAACTGCCATTTTGGGATATCTATCAACTTATTTTTCCCGCTCAAAAAAATAGAAATACTCGCAATGATAGTGTTAGGGATTCCCTTATCTTCGAAGCTTTGGTGCTTACGAGATCTCGATAAAGTTACACGTGTTTCATTTTTTCAATCAACAACTGTTTCGTGACTTCGAATTATATGAAAGTAGACATAAATCACGCGTAGCGATAAGGCGAACAAAGCAACTTTGGATCGTACTATAAAGATAATCGATCGATCGCTTATCGGTAAATATCTTCAGTATTCTACCATCGCGGAATGACTTTAATACCACTAGTTTTTTTATCTGTTTCGAGCACGTAAGTTTTTTCGTTATCGCCCTTTCACTTTCAACGACGGGAAACTCTGTATCGGTTAATTTAGTGATAAACACTGGTGAACAACACCAGTGAATCTTTCTCCAGAAAAGTATATATTCATTCATTTCCCATTTTTCTTAAAAGTTTATTTCCCCCAAAAATAATTTTGAATTTATTTCCCATTTTCTTCAGTTTTATCCCCCTCGACGTAATTATACTGAATTTCGGATTTTATTAAAAATGTAATTTCCCACGAAAGTATTCTAAATTGATTATCCATTTTCTTGAAATTTTTATTCCACATGACAAAAATGTGAATTAGTTTCCGATTTTCCTCAAAGTTAGAACGCCCATAAAAATATTCTTTAATAATTTCATATTTTCGTAAAATTTTCATCTTCCACAAAAATGTTTATTATTGATTTCCCAATTTCTTGAAAGCTTCATTTTTCACAAAAATATTTTTCAATCAATTTCGTATTTTTGAAAAAATTGAGCCCCATATAAGGATTCGCAATTAATTTATCGTTTTCTTCGTATTTTCATATTCCACAAAAATATTCTTCATTAATATCGCATTTTCTGAAAAAATTGAGACCAATAAAAGCATTTTCAATTAATTTCTTATTTCTTTTTAATTGTCTTTCGCCACAAAAGAATCATTGATTAAATACCCATTTTACTAAAGTGTTCAACGATCACAAAAGTATTCCCAATAAATAATCCATTTTCTTGAAAGATTCATTCATTCGTGGAAATAGGTGAGAATAAATGGTCGATCGATATTCAGAGAATTCCCAAAGTTGGTGCTCCCATTTTTCAACGTTGAAAGAATTCTCACCGAAGACCAAAAAACAAAATTCGTAAAAGCTGAACATCTGATTAGTGCATTCAAAACTTGAACGTAAAAAAATCACGATTTTTGCGAACTAACCAGGAGTAACTAGAAACTCACTCACAAGTTTCGCTGGCCTTATCATTCGCTGTTTTCCCTGGAGAAACTGGAGGTATATTATCACGAATGAAAATAGTGTCTCGAAGCTGTTTAAACTTGAATGTGTGTCTACGTGGCTGTTTTTCACGGAGTCTCTTATCAGTGCATCGCTGAAGGCAGGTTAAACGATTTTGTAGAGTCAAGCACGTAGTTTTTGTGGTTCAAACAAACAGTGTAACTTTTTTACCTCTCAAAGACACAGGTATCGTGATCCAAAGATCTTTAAATGGACAAATTAAATACGATTCGATAATTATTTACTTTGGTGACTTTTAATTAACATTAATTCAATAATTATTTCCTTCGGTGACATTTAATTAATATTAATTCGATAATCATTTACTTTAGTGACTTTTAATTAATATTAATTCGAGAATTATTTACTTTAGTGACATTTTCAAAAAAACGTGACATTGTCTTATTTTATTGTGTGTTTGTACCAATTTCGAAAATCCTTTACTTTTTATGAGGCGAAAAAAATGAATTTCAGTTTTCTCCAACTGAACGTTATCATTTACAAACCAATTAACACGAAAATTGCTGAAAAACATTTCAGGGTCATTTTTCAAAAAATGCACGGCCTATTTTATCACGTGTTTCCGAGAACTTGAAAACCCCATAACTTTGTATGGAAAGGTGAATTTTAACTTGACTCACTGCATGTCATCATATATAACTCAATTAATGACAAAATGACAACAAGAAAATTTTAGACTCATATTTCGGAAAAGTTACTATAGTGAATAATTACCCAGCGTATAAAGGTGTGTGTATTGAAGCCAAAGACAAATTGCAAAGAATATCGATCCGCCATTGCAATTATTCAATTTTTTCATCGCAATTCGACTGAGCAGACTTTTTAATTCGCGGCTGTAACAACGCGACTGTAATCATTTTGTCACCGAAAAAAACGCAATTAACGTCGTGAAGCACCAGTTGAAACTTGGTCGAAAGTAAAAGACAAGGTTACCAACGAGACGACTCGAAAACATCGGTGAATGATTGCAACGCGAAAATCCACGATGGTGAAAAACAAACAAAAACGAGCGACCAAGATCTCGTTCGGAAATCGCTCTTCGTTCTTCTGTTTGTTTTGTAAACATTGAATTCCTGTGACGAATAAACACCCGAAGGCTCTAAACGCATACCCAACTCGAATGGACACTTGGAAGTCGATAGTTCTCTTTATTATTGAAGGAAAACTCGACCAATTTTTCTAAAGTGAATTACAAAACTTCTAAAATTAATTTAAAAAATATAAAATTAATTTTTTTAAAATCTCAAATAAATTAATACATTATAAAAATTATTTTTTAAATGTCTAAAATAATTTTGAAAGATTCTAAAATTAATAAACGAAATCTCTAAAATTAATAAAAAATTTACGGTTGTTAGTGAATCGAAAATAATCAGGCACGACGAATCAACATTTTTGTTGGATTTGCAACGAAAAAATGTTTTAAATCCTACAAATCTGTCTTTTACAAATCTGAATTACCCATCAGAAAGATGCAAAATTTGGGTCTCTCGATAAAGCGAAATGTTTATCGTATTATTATTGGATGCAATATATTTATCATTCGAAACGAGGACAAAATCTGGGATCGTTATCCAGCCTTTTGATCGTTGACATCAGTATTTTACGATCATCACGTAACTCCATCGAATACTATTCGAGCTTATCTCTGTACAAAACGGAAGTTCTTCTTTTCAGTTTTTTTCATTCTGCTTAATTATTATCGTCAATTAAGAAATTGGCGCGAATCATTTTGTTGATGGGTATCAGTGATTGCATCTACTGATTTGCTTCGTCATACTCCGACATTGATTAGTATCAAACGCTTATTTTTTTTTTTGCAACCTTGCTGATTTATTAGTAAATTCGTGATCTTTGAACAGTTGTTGTTTGTTCATCGATTGCAATAGTTCGTAACGATTCGACAAAAAATTTGATTCGTAATTGTAAAGTGGCCAAATATTTTATTATTATTATTTGGTTGAAAAAAGTCAATGGCAATAATGTTTTTCAAAAACTCTTAAAGCAAACATAACAATTTTGCGTAATGTGCAACATTTTCTTGAAATTTAGAATTTCGGAAAACTGAATTTTCTATAACTTTTTAATATACTCGAAAAAAGGATTTCCTAGAACTTTTTAATATTATCGAAATGAGGTATCACCCGACTGAAAATTTTGGAAAACGGAACATTCCAAAAAATCTATCATCCGAATGGAAAAACTATTCCAAAAGTTAAATATTCTCAAAAAAAAATATTCATCAAAGATAGAACGTTTTCGAAGAAACGTTTTTTCCGAATTCAGGAATTCGAAAAGAAAAAACAGAATTCCATTCAAATAATAGAAGTTCAAAAATAAATAAATGTAGAATCAGAAGTTCTCTTAGAAGTGCGAAAACAGTGATCAAAAATGCACGTACAGTGGAAAAATCGTATGCGTCTCATAAAAAAAAAACTATTTTTCAAGTGTTTCGTATTCAGAATATAATTATCTCTATTACGTGGAACCTAAAATATGATTTTGATGATTTCCATCCTACTCAATATTTTCAAGTAAAAAAGAGCTAAAAAAAAAGGAGGATAACAAGTTACCTGTTTTTCACGGCGTGAATACGAAAAATATCAAAGTGGAATGTTCGTTAAGTTGTTACGTGCTCATAGTAAGAGTTTACCAGTACTTCAGCCATTTATCAAGATTGAAAAAAAAGTGCTTCAACGATTCGGAAATGCTCGTAACTCGATAAAGCAGGAAATAAAATGACGATGTTTCGGGGATTCAATGAAACTCCCGTCAAGCCTAGGATTAGGTTATCAAAGGGGACGAAAATAATAGTCAGGTTGCGCGAAGAATTTAAAGCCGCGAATCGCGTGCACTTGAACAGAATTATCTGGCAGGAGAAGTGCCAGAAGTACGCGGGAAATAAGTGTCGGGGCATCCTCCGTGCGTTGCGGTGAACTTGGCGGCTCGAGAATCGTCATTCCGTCTAGAGCGAAGATCGTGCCAACTCGAGTCGACGACGCTCGCCGCATCCAGCGGAAGACTATGCGATTGTATATTTTTTTTTTCGTTTTCATCATTCTGGTGTTATCTCAGATCTTTCTCGATTATTAAACGAGCGACTAATTGTTCCCGTAGCAAATGGCGTCGACCCTCGCGAAGTCAATTCGTCGTTTGTTGCATCAGCTCGTGATAAAGTGCAAAATAAATGGAATGGAAAGAACAGATGAACCGAGGAACGAAGTAAAAAGAAGATCCAAGATGGGGACCTTAAAGAGCTGAAATCGTGTCATGGAATATGGAAGTTCACGAGGACAACAAAATGGACGCCGTTACGTGCCACGAAGAATATCTTTTCTTAAATATAAAATTAATTGATTAATCAAATCCAACGCGTTTAATTTTATTGTTCACACGGTCTGAAGAAGATACAGTTGGTTGGATCTCCGTACAGTGAGTTTGTGAAGTGCAAAGTGTCGTTAAAGTTTCGAAGTGGTCAATCTAACCTCTGTATCCTCACTAAACTCAAAGGAACAAAATGGCTGTGCGACGCCATTACGTGTCAGAAGAAATATTCTTTTCAAGCTCCAAAATAAATAAAGGCTCAAATATAACCTGTAAAATTAGTGTGTTCACACTGCCCCGTATTAACAGACTTAACAGAATCTTTATCGAGTGAATATTTCAATGAAAAAGCGTCGTGGAAATTTCGAAGTGATAAACCTAACCTCTGAGTCGTCACAGAATTCACCAATCGTGGATTTATCTCGCGATGGCGACAACAGTGTCGAATTCATATCACAAAAGATGATGTACTCAAACGGCAGGCACGACGTGTTTACGGACTCGCGTGAACACTCCCCCCTCCCCCCTCCCGCCCGGCTCGCCTTTCCGTTTTATCCCCTTCCAATTCTAACTGAGCTAGTCGAAAATCTACCCGCGTGCTCGACTTCCACGCAGAGTTGTTTAGCTCCACTAGTTTAGGTCCCGTGTTCGTGTACACATCTGCACTCTCGTATTCGACGACCGTCGGGTGTCCGCAGTCGCTCCTCGTAACTCAGCAATTTCGTTTGTCACCCGTGTACGCGAACGAGAACCGTGTTTTTTTACATGTACTCGTAGGCATCCTACTTACACTTTTTGGACGAGGTACCAACAACGTTTTTCATTCGACTGAGTAGCTTGAATCATCCTTCAACAATTAAGGATAAATTGAAAAAAAAAAAAAAACGTTTGAATTCATCTACGTAATTTATTATAAAACGTTATTAAGTATATATTAATTTTTAAGAGTATAATTATGAAATAACATAAAATAAATAAAACTAATAAATTAACTTGGATTGATTATTCATTGATTTCAGCTGACTCAACTTTTCTATTAGACCGAAATTAATTAATTAATAATAAATGAAAGCTCATTTATGAATTTATAAATGTTTTCATGATGAAATAATTGTAATTCAACGTTTCATTAATTCTCGAAGTTAATTAATAGCAAGATAATAAACTATATACACATATATATATATATAAAATAAATCAACTCTCCAAATTCGTTAATAATAAGATAATCATAAATATTTTACAGACCTTTGAATAATAATTTAAAGCATTTATAATTCATAAACAATAGCATTGTTTATAAATTAATCATTTATCCGTCACTTTCCCTGTGAATAATATCGACGATAAAAACGGTTTTTAATATTTTCAAGGCCCCGATTGCGTAATCACAGACGAAACGCATTATCGATAAATGTAAAATGCAACGACTTTCCGCAATCCTCGTGTCGGTCGTATTGGCACTTTCCTGGACGAATGACTCAAATGGACATCCTCTAAAGGTGAAAAAATCCAATGACTTCACTCTGAGGATAGTTCACACAAATGATATGCATTCAAGGTAAATCATCTTGAGACATTCATGTTTATTTATCGAACGTACGAATCAATGCTGTCCACTTATTATTAATTACTTTTTCGTATTTTTCCATTACGGATCAATAAATAATTTATATATATATATATATATATATATATTCATTTATTTATTTATTAAAATAATAACTAATTGGTAGATTCATTGATGAATAATGGACACCTAATAATATCTTAAAAAATAATAACCATAATCGTACGCTTCTTGAATCCATCTATTTAATCGTAGATATCAGTTACACGTTGCCTATCATGCGATACGATACGAAAAATATTTTTTATCGAGTTACGAGGTACGACCGACTCGCGACAATCGTCACCCCCTTAATGCAACGATCGTGGCATTACTGAAAAAGAAAGTCACTAATAATCATTTTTCTCGTTGGTTTCTTCATGTATTATTTACACAGATGTCACGAATTGGAATCCCACATTGGTAAAGCCAAAAACCGGCGTACTCCCGCTCCACCGAAATCCTCATTTCACCCGTTGCACACAAATTTTCGAGCAACGAGAACACCGATCCCACTCCGAGATAAATTCATTTACGTAAACTCGCTAATTGAACGAAATAATGGGTTTTGGGGTTGGTAGTACAAACAGTTTTAAAAAATATTAATTTTTGTATTTTTTTATTGGAGATTCCTAACATTTTTTACGCTTGAATATTTATTTGTACATGTTTTTTAAAAGCTTTTAATTATTTTTTATTTTATCTGTTGTTCAATGATTAGTTTTCATTATCTTTTCATTAGAAAAAATAATACGAAAGAGGAAGATAAAGAAAAGAAGAAATGCAAATCGAAATAAATTTGTTTATTTTTAAATATTTTTTTTATGAAAATATATTGTAAAGAATAATGAAATGTTTCTAAAAAATAGCATATTTGAAAATGAAAAACGAATGTTCTATTTTTGTATATTATTATGATCTTTAATTGTTTCTCATTTTCAATTATTATTTTTTTTTTAATAATAGAATTATGTGGAGACGCCTAGATGTATACATATTTTTGAAAATTCAAATAATTGTATCTCCACTTCCGTCTTACATGTAATTTTCTTTATTTTCCAACTCAAGAATAAATATTTGCGATCCGAGTTTTAAAAAACTTGCACAAAAAAATAAAAATGCTCGTTTTGCAATATCATTATCATATTCAGTTAAAAATACTTTTTATCAAGTTCAAATAACGCGATTAAAAAATGAGATTACTTGAAAACTTTTTTCGAGGATCCGGCGAGTTTTTGAAGGCTCACCGGAAGTAGCCAAATATTCAAAGTCTAAAAGGATTATTTTTTATTTTATTCATCAATATAAATCAAAATAAAAGCTACAATTTTTTTGTCATTCCAAAAATACGTTTTCATTTTTCTTTCTCTAAATTAGAAAATGCAAGCTCGATTCAAAGATTACCTCATTTTTCGCTGACGATTTTCAGGTTCGAGCAGACATCGGCGATGTCGACGAAATGTTTGCCCAGCGATGTTAAGGCGAACAAATGTTACGGTGGTTTTGCGAGGATCGCGACTCTAGTCCGTCAAGCCAGAAATTCGTCCACGCCGTGTCTCTTCTTGAACGCGGGTGATACTTACCAGGGTAGCATCTGGTTCCATGTGTACTCGTGGAAGATCGTTTCGAAGTTTATGAACATTCTCGCGCCGGACGCGATCGTAAGCCATCTTTATTTTCCTCAAAAACACGTAGAAAATCGACGTAACCTCAAAAACGTTCTCAATCGGTTTCCTCATAAGCGCACTTCTAAGATTTGAAAAGACTTTTCTCCCAAACGTCTGAACCAATTAGGATGAAATTTATCGCGTGCATTCAGGAAGATGGCCCCCAGGTCCTCTCAGTCGCCATTTTGAGTAAACATGTTTCATTCTTGAGAAATCGCGGTTTAAAAATGTCGACTATTTTTCTCGCACTCGCGTATCAGGTGGTGCGATCTTCTACGTGTCCTTAAAGCGTTCAAACTCAAATGGGGCAAATCTGAGTGTCACAATTAAAAAATATTTGATATCATGCTCTTCAACTCTTCGAGAGTTTACATTTACGTCTGTTTTCAAGCTTATGAGAGCAGTTTGGAAATTTCTAACCTGAAAAAAAAACATTACCGACAACTAAAAACATATATTGAGTATTCCAGTGATTGCTGCAGAATTAATCACCAGTAATCAATATTCTAACACATCTATTATTCTACAACGAACAATCATACTCAAAATTACAAAAAATATTGTCGATTTTTTTAAATCCATCCAGCAATACTTTAAAAGAGAAAAATCAATGTAAAGTGCGCTGTAAATTTTACTTGGACGTCGTAATCCCCAACGTGACGTAAAAAAATTGATGAATATGAGATCGAGCTCAAAAACAAGAATGTTCCAAAAAAAAAAAAAAAAACATTTTGCAGTCATTGGGCAACCACGAATTCGACAACGGTCCCGAGGGTCTCGTGCCGTTTCTGAAGAACGCTACGTATCCGGTGGTAACCGCGAATCTTGATTTAACGGAGGAGCCAGAGCTGGCAGCGTCAAAATTGCGAAACAGCACGATTCTGGATGTGAATGGTACCCGGATCGGTATAATCGGTTACTTAACACCCGATACTAAAGTTATAGCGGCCAGTGGTAAAGTCGTATTCCGGGACGAAGTGGAGTCGATAAAACGCGAGGTCGCTGCATTATCGGCCGAAGGTGTAAAAATTTTGATAGCGGTCGGTCATTCCGGTTTCGAAACGGACAAAAAGATCGCTGCGGAAGTTGATGGTATCGACTTAGTTATCGGTGGCCACACCAACACTTTCTTGTATTCCGGTAAACGTCCGGATCTCGAAGTACCGGAAGGTCTTTATCCAACGGTCGTTCATCAAAAAACGGGTCGTAAAGTGTACGTCGTTCAGGCTTACGCTTACACCAAATATTTGGGCAACTTGACGATTAATTTTGACGCGAATGGCGAAATCACAAACATTCTTGGAAGTCCCATTCTCGTCGACTCCAGTATTGAACAGGTATGAAACAAACGTCCGAAAAATTCGCATTTTGGTTAACAGCGTGTTAAGCGAAACTGGACTTTTATACAACAATAAAAACTAATTAACAACAGGCAAAAGACGTCCTCGAAGAACTGGATAAATGGCGTCCAGGGATAGACGCAATGGCGAAAACCGTTGTTGGTTCTACCAAAGTCTTCCTCGACGGTGACAGCAAAAGTTGCCGAAGCAAGGAATGCAATCTTGGAAATCTCTTGACCGACGCTATGGTCGACTACGTGAGTCTGATGACCGATAACAACAATTCTCCTTCCAAAACAACCCCTAAAAATCGATTTTCTAACTTTATTTTTAATTATTTATCATCCATTGTTGATCACCATTTTCAGTTTTTTATAACCTTTTATTTATTTATCCTTTCACTTCTCAATACGTTTTTCACTGTCATTTTCTGTTTTATCAGTCATTTTTCCATTTCTGATCAACATTTTCAGTTATTTATTTGTTTCTCGTTTTTTCTCTATTTATAATCGTCGAGTACGTTTAGGTTATGTTTGGCTCGTTTGTATTTAGAATGCGAGACAATACGCTAATCCTAACGGTTGGACGGACGCGGCGATTGCAATTCAGAACGGCGGAACGATCAGGACATCTATACTCAAAAGCGAAGATGAAAAGGTAACGTTTCCCGCCATTTTGTCTTTCTTCTTTCGTGCATCACCAAAATGGCCACGGTAACCTAAAATCGTTGAAATCGTTATGAATATTAATTAAAGAAATCCTAACAGTAATAATAATCTTAATAGCTTAAATACAACGTATTTGTTTCAAAATATGTTTTCCACCTTTAACAAACAAACCTCACAATCTTAGAAATTGTTTATTAATATTTAAAATCTGCCAAAATTCATGAAAATTTGAAGCTCGATAGTTCTTGACAGAATAATAATACATTAATTATTCCAAAAATGTTCACTAAATAATTTAGTTCTTATAAACGTATGAATTTAAATTTAATAGAGTTATTGCATTTTTATTTAAAAAGAAAATATTTTTTTATTTGATTTGTACCAATTTTTGATTTGAAAAAATGTTTTTCGTTCCCAAAAATGAAATATTTCTTCAGATCACGATGAGCGATGTTCTGTCGGTGCTGCCTTTCAGCAATTCGATGCAAAAGGTTTCATTGAACGGAAGTAGATTCCGCGAAGTTTTGGAGTGGAGCGTTCGCAGGCTAAAAGCAAACAATACAGCGAACTTGGATGGAGGATTTCTTCAATTATCGGGAGTCCAGGTACGAAGAAAATCGACGAAAGAATTTATCTTCATACGGGAGTCGTAACTTTTGACTGGGGATAGTGTAAAGTGATAAACAATGAAAAACGTTTTCTCGACAGGTGGTTTACGATCTCTCGCAACCGGCTGGTTCGAAGGTCGTTTCGGTCGAAACACGTTGCGCGAAGTGTAACGTTCCGATCTACTCGAAGCTTCGCGACAATGAAACGTATACGATCCTATTAACGGATTTCTTGAAAAACGGCGGTGACGGATACTCGATGTTGATGAACCTCAACTACACAACGGCTGGTGAGTACCGGTTTTATTATTTTTTTTAATTTATTATTTCCGATCGATTTAATTAATTAGTCATGAACAGAAAAAAACGAATTTCTTTTTGTTTGGAATACGTAATATTGCTGAAAACTTGACCGAATTTTTTTTCGTTGTGAGTTTCAATAATAAAAAAGAAAACCAGCATTAACGTCAGCGAGAACTTATTCATAATTAAATTTCAATTTTCCCTTCGGAAACTCCGGTAAATTAACGTGTTTTTAATTTTTTTCTTTTTTCTTTAACAAAACTTTATTTTTTGTTTAGGAAAACTGAATTTTTGGTTTAGTAAAACTTTATATTTTCGTTAATGAAATAATTTTTTTTTAGTTTAGTAAAAGTTAATTTTTTTCTTTAACGTAACTTCGAAAATCCAAGCTTTTATCAATCGTATCAGAGTCCAAAAACGATCAGTGTAAATAATTCACAGGTGTATCAACCGACGAGGTTCTAGTCGATTATTTGGCTCAAAAGAGTCCCGTATATCCGGGCGAAGAATGGAGGATCAGTTTTTCAACGAAATCCCACTCTAATGGGAATACCACAACTGTTATAAACGGAGCAAACGGAAATTCTCTCCGATGGATGAATTTTGGATTCGTCGCTACCGCGATCGCCCTACCGCTCTTATCAATGCATTGATCATCCTGCTAGTGATAATACTTACAAACATCCAAAACGACGCGTCGTTGAACGCTTCAATCGAAATAGCAATAAATGAAAAAAAGCAAGTATCGAAATTACGACAACGCACGTGGTGCCTTGATCCCGTATAAAACAAAAGAAAACACAAAAAGTTTGGCTACAAAAGTTGAACGAAAAAACTGAAATAAGACTAAACGGACCCAACAAATTTTAATAAACCTAAACAAATTCAAACAAACCCAAACGTACCCAAACATAATATAGTTCACTGCGATTGGAAGCAATTCGTGTCCGAAATAAAATTCGCGTTTAAAACACGACAAAAAATTGGCAAATACTAATTATCGATCGAATTGTGCAAATTGAAAAAAAAAAAAGATTACCGACAGGAAAAAAATCGATGTAAACAATTTTATTCGAGAGACGTTTTAAAAATATAAAAAATCGTTGGAATACTTCGATACGAAATATAGTTTCTCAAGGAAACAACATTTTACGGGGAAATAAGAATTTTCATTGAATGAAACGACGATAAGAAATAACCGTTGGATCAACGCAGCGCAACTCACATCGTTCCTATACAAAATGCATTTGCCCTTCGTCAATACCGGAAATGCATTTGCATTGAGGCTGTATATTATACCTAGGTGCACTTCCGGCCGGCTTTTGTGTGAACATTTTGTCAGAAAAAAACATTTCTCGAATTTTAACGGAGCCACCCCTAAGATTGCAACTGATGTTTTTTTTGTTTTTATTTATGAAGAATATTGCGAATAAATAAAGAAAATACGAGAAAGGTTGCTAGCATTTTCAACTAAAATGCGAAATTTTCACGGTTGGATTGTCAAATATTTATTTTTGTACCTACAATCGCAATAAAACATCGATGAGTACAAAAACGATTACGAAAATAACTCAATTTGTCTATTTTATCGATTCCTTACCTCAGCTCCTTTGTTTGTTATAGGAAAAAAATTAAAATGCAAGCAAAAATCACTTATATTCTATGCTTGGACATTTTTTTTAACTGAGGAACATTTTTTTTAGGAATTTTTTTTATTGTTCGAATTATCATGAAATATTTGCTCCGGTCAACTTAAATTCTATTCATTTTTGGGAACCAAAATCATTTTTTCAAATCTATATTTTGTACGAATCAATTAAAAAAATATTTTTTAAAATAAAAATGGATTAACTCTATGAAATTTAAATTCATACGTTTATAAGTACTAAATTATTTCGTGAAAACTTCCGGAATAATTAATGTATTATTATTCTGTCAAGAATTATCAAGCCTAAAATTTTCATGAATTTTGGCGGTTTTTAATTATCTATTCAGCATTACCTTAAAGTTTTTTCCAAGTCAGATTATTCGAGCCACATGAATGAATCGACGATGCCAGATTCGGACACGTTTTTGTAGGAATCTTTTAATTCAATTGTACAGTATCTAAAGAATAGGCGAAGCGTTTACTTTACGTGATATCTGCACGTATTAAATCCCAACCTTTCTTAATTTCGCGATAACGTCGCTCTATTCTTAATCCTCAAAAACTTTCAAAATGTTTGACTTATCATCCAAAAATGTATAGTCATATTATTCGCGAAACTCGATTAATTAGTTTGCTCGCACATCGTGTAAAATAAACAGCAATCCTCGTTCGCTCCTACATTTCGTAATTGCTCGTAAAATTTAGTGACGAGCAAACCTTGGCTATTTAATGAGGCTCACATATCACGTGCAACATATTTTACTTCGTTTTAACCGTCCGGTCAATGACCAGGTACCCGGGTATCCATTTCAGCTTTGCAGATAGAATTTATTAACTTTTTCTTTAAAAAAAACTGTGTAACCGTCTGGATCCCCGAAATTTAAGTAGTTTAAAACCCAATTTTTGTCAAATTTTTTTATAATCAATTATTTAATAATTGATTATAAAAAAATTGTTTGGGTTATTATAATATTTAATAATATCCCAAACAATCCCAAACAAACACGTAGAACGTTCTGTAACATCGTTCAAGTACGTGATAAAATGCGATTCTTCCACTTTGAAAATAACTGACATTAACTTCGAAAAAACTGTGACTTTAGCTTTGAAAGGCAAAAAAATTTTGCACATATTATATAGTGTGCCAAATAAATCAGCTTTTTTTATTATCTACGTTCTAGGATTATGATAACTTTGACTGCTGCGAAATAAAGATGTGTCGAGGGAATGACAGCTTTCCATCCGTTAGTTTCATTTACGTATATATATCTTCATTCCTCTAGAGAATATTCGCAGTCGTTTTTTTTTAACGCTCGAAAGCCCAAGTAATCTTCAATTACGACTCATAACTGCCGCACGACAAAAATCCGCAAATCGAGGAAGTTGCAATCATTGCTAACCCGTAGATATCCTGTTATATAAGGTTAAAAATAATTTTGTTAATTTTTTAAATATCGAATTTTTGCTCCCGCTTTTAAAAATAATATTAGGAAGTATTTTTTTTTAATTCCGCGTTAATTTGATGATCGTGAGAAGAACGTAAAAAAAGAAAATGGGTTCAATTTCCGGAATCGTCGTGACGGTAATATTGGCACTTCATTGGACGAATGGAGCAACAAAAAATATTGTACCGATGACAGATTCGGGTCCTTTATCTTTGAGGATAATGCACACCAATGACATGCATGCGAGGTAATTTGCATCGTTATTAAATATGCTTTGTTTTAACGTAACGAAATAAATTACTTTGAATTGTTTTTCAAATTTTTGAATGAAGAATGGTCGTATCGAGATTTAAAAAAAAAAATACATTTTGAAAGTTTGATGGTAATAGTTTTAATATCTTTAGGCAAATAATTGTTCAGATCTTTGGCAAAACTTGTATCACGTGAAAAATTAGTGCAAGAGAGATACTCGAAATTGTTGAACCGCGATTTCTCATGGATGAAACGTTTTTATTGAAAACTACGATCAAGAGGTCCCTACAACCATCGTTCAGTATGCACACCATAAATTTCGTGCCGATTGGTTCATCCATTCAGAAGAAAAGTGTTTTCAAAATTTCGAAGTGGACGAAAGCGTGTTCTCCGTACCCTTAAGAGGAATCAAAGTAATTTCTCCGGACTCTGAAATAGAAATTCTCCAGAAATAGCTCTACACGTATGTGTCCATTTACGTGTTCTAACAAAAATTTAACTCCTTGGAAAGAAATATATTTGAAGCTTTTCTTCCGTGGGTCCAAAGAAATTTCAAAAGAATACATCTTTGAGTTTTCATTACGAAAATAGGGACGAACGAAGTTGCCATTTTTAGAAATACTTATAATCGTACTTTACGTAAGGTTCATTTAGAACAACGAACTTTCTTCCGTTCTCTAAACTTCCGTAGATTCGAGCAGACATCGGCCAAGTCATCAAGATGTTTGCCCAAGGATGTGAAAGCCAACAAATGTTACGGTGGTTTCGCGAGAATCGCGACACTCGTGCGTCAGGCTAGAAATTCGAGTACCCCGTGCCTGTTTTTAAACGCCGGTGACACGTATCAAGGGAGCGAATGGTTCACCGTGCACAAGTGGAGAATAGTAGCGAAGTTTTTGGATATCCTGTCACCGGACGCCATAGTAAGCAAACGAAAACAAGTTTAAAACTATAATAAATTATCAATCTAAATCCGGAAGTCCAGCATATGCGAGCCAAGTAATTGGCTCGAAAAACCAAAAAAAAAAAAAAAAAAGAAGAAAATAGATGAATATTTCTTCGAGAGTAAATGTAATATTGGCCTAAAAGAAAAACCGTGCAGTCGTTAGGAAACCACGAATTCGACAACGGTCCTGAAGGTCTCGTACCATTTTTGCACAACGTAACGTATCCGGTAGTAACTGCCAATCTCGATTTGACCGGTGAACCCGAATTGGCAGCGTCAAAGTTGCTAAACAGCACGATTTTGGTCGTGAATGGTACACGAATCGGCGTTATTGGTTATCTAACACTCGAGACGAACGTGATAGCCGCCATCGGTAAAGTGAAATTTCTCGACGAAATCGAGTCGATAAAACGCGAAGCAGCCGCGTTATCAGCGAAAGGTGTCAAGATTTTGATAGCGCTGGGTCACTCGGGATACAAAAGGGACAAAGAAATCGCTGCTGAAGTTGATGGTATCGATTTGGTCATTGGCGGTCACACAAACACGTTTCTTCACTCCCATCAACATCCTGATGAGGAAATACCGGAAGGGCTTTATCCGACCGTCGTAACACAAAAAAACGGTCGTAAAGTCTACGTCGTTCAAGCTTACGCCTATACCAAATATATGGGCAACATGAGCGTCGATTTTGACGCGAATGGCGAAATCACCGAAATACATGGCAAACCTATACTCGTGAATGGCAGCATCGAACAGGTATGCGAATCACAAACTCCCAGGCAGTCATAATCGATATTTTCGAAATCGGAACTGTTATTTTTGCACTTTCGGCAAAAACTCGGGCATATTCGTAATCAGCGGAAAATTTCCGATTAAATAGACACTTTGAAGAGTTTAAAAACGGAAAAAAAAATTTTTCGACTTCCCCCGGCCACTTTTCCAGAATCTTGAAAATCATGAAATTTCAAAAGGTCGTAGAGTAACCTTTTTGTAGGCTATGGAGATTCAATGGGTGGGTTTGGAAAAGGTTTTTGCCTAACTTAAATAATGGCGTTGGATTCGTATCGATATCTCTAATAGTTTTCCCGGGAAGCCCGCTTGAAAAATCGCTAAAAAAAACGCAAAGGGGTATGTATGGAAAAATTTGCAAAAATCAATGGTCCGACTTTGAAATTCTGCCAAAAATCGAAAAATCA
>JAPYZI010002414.1:0-25176 GCA_030523105.1 Ophioninae sp. A BG-2022a | reverse complement strand
CGAAAAAATAATTATCGCCCGACGGTTTTGCGCGAGCGGGGACTCGGATCGTGCTGCGCTTTTTTATTGAATTTTCAGAGCTCTCTTTGTTTCGTCGCGGGTGCGGCGCCTCCTCCCTCTTCGATTCGTCCGTTCTCGTTGGCGCGTCGACCGCGGGAAACGCGACGACCGTTCTTGCCGTCCTCGGCTCGAGAGGACGCCCGGCCGGAGCGCCTAGCGCCGCCGAGCGGTTCCCCGATTACCGACGACCGCCGCGATCGGGGCTCCGTTCCCGGTCGAAAAAATAATTATCGCCCGACGGTTTTGCGCGAGCGGCGAAAAAATAATTATCGCCCGACGGTTTTGCGCGAGCGGGGACTCGGATCGTGCTGCGCTTTTTTATTGAATTTTCAGAGCTCTCTTTGTTTCGTCGCGTTCGTTCGCTGTTCGCGCGAAGCTCGGCCGATCGCGCCTACGCTCCGTCGATACCGGTTGAGAATTTTCACGGTGCTCGGTCTCCCGTTTCCGCGTCGATTTTGCGTTTCCTTCGGAACGGCTCGCGGCGAGCCGTGACGGTGTCGCACACGCGTCGTTCCGTTTAAATGATCACTCGTTATGGCGACTCCCGCGAACGACGGCGAGCGCCCGAGCGTCCTTGTCCTGGGAGGTACGTATCTTTGTACACCCGTGCTACGGATATCGCGGTCTCCTCCCCGCCTCCACCGATGCGTCGATAGAGCCGTTGGGCGCTCGCTCGACGTTTCGACCTCGCCCCGATCTTACGCGGAAACGATGCGCGTCGACGCCCTCGTCCGCGCTCCCGCGTTCCCTCGATTTTTTTCCTCGCTCCGCTGTCCGGCCGCCCCCGATTCCCGTCGTCCCCGTCCTTCTCGCTCGTGCTCTTTTCTCCTCGCGACCGATCCTCTCTCGACCGCTCCGTAACGCGCGCGCGAGCCAACGATGACCTCGCGTCTCTCGCAGGATGCGGCTTCGTCGGGCGGAACGTCGTGGCCTACCTAGTGGAGAATCGACTGGTTTCGTCGTTGCGGGTCGTCGACAAAGTACCTCCTCGGACCGCGTGGCTCAACGAGCGTCATCGCCAAATATTCGAGGACCCCGTCGTCGACTTCCGGAGCGCCAATCTCATAAACGAAGGTATCCGTCTTTGTCGTCCGGTCGTCGCGTATCGTTCGCTCGGCGCGCGACGACCGTTCTCTTTTTTTTGTTTCGTTCGCGTTTGTTTTCTTCGTCGGTCGATTTCCGACTCGCTCTTCGCCGACGCTTCTTCGTTAATTTTATCCGTGCCGCGATATCGTTGCAGAGTCGTGCCGAAATGCTTTTACCGGCGACGGTCCGATAGACTACGTATTCAATTGCGCCGGCGAGACCAAGAGCGGCCAGACGGATCCCGTCTACAAAGAGGGAATTTATAAGCTCAGCGTGAATTGCGCTCGAGAGGCCGCGAAGATCGGAGCGAGTCGTTACGTAGAGATTTCTGCTGGAAATTTAAGCTCGTCCGAGAAAGCTCCGCGCAAGGAGGACGACCCCTGCGATCCTTGGACTTTCGTGGCCAAGCACAAACTCCGAGTCGAGCAGGATTTGAAAACCATTCCCGGATTGAGATACACCGTGCTCAGACCGGCGATAATTTACGGCGTCGGTGATCGCAACGGGTTGGGTGAGGAACTTGATTCTTTTGCTTCCGAGTTATCATTTTTGCGATTGTTCGGATTTACCGTCGAATCGTTGTCGCGACTCAACTTCGAGTTCACGTTCGTTAAATTTAACGAGCTTCCGGTGGTTCGCCGACCGTCCGGCGGTTCGCCGACGAACACGGTTCTTCGTCGGTCGAATCGACGCGATCGTTGTCCAGCGTTCGCGAAGCCAAGTTCAAAAAAATGTCCCGTTAAAATTGCGCCGGGTCGTGAAAAGTAAGCTTCGTTACCGATTTCGTTTCGTCAAGCGCCTCGCCTCGTGGTCGGTGCTGTTTACAAGCATCTCGGTGAAATGATGAAGTTACTTTGGGGACCGGATCTTCGCATGAACACGGTGCACGTGAGGGACGTCGCTAGAGCTATGTGGCACGTTGCCGGTCGTGACGATACGTTGGGCCAAACGTACAACCTCGTGGACGAGGGCGACTCGACTCAGGGCTCCATAAGCGCCACCGTCTCGGAGCTTTTCAATATCAATCACGATTATTGGGGAACGACTTTGTCGACTTTTGCCAAGGTTCGTTGAAAATCGTTACTCGAAACGCGCGTAGCTCCGAGTAGCTTCCGTAGCGTGCGAAACCTCATTTTTCGCAGGCCGACATGAGCTCGGTGGTGGAGGAAGTGAACGACATGCACATGGGTCCGTGGGCGGAAGCTTGCGGCAAGGACGGCGTCGAGAATAGCCCTCTGTCGCCTTACATCGATCAGGAGCTGCTTTGCAACAAGCACTTGTACTTGTATCCTGGAAAATTAACGAACGACACCGGATTCGCTTATTCCTATCCAAAACTTACCAAGGAAGCCCTCAAAGAGGTCCGTTGAAAGAAATCTCCTTTATCCTGGCCGTGTTCTACCGTTGTTGCGTTCTCACGGTGTTGTCCGATGAACCGTGTCGGATCTACCCAGCCTCGGTGCTGCCGCAAAATTCTGAAAATATTATTTACTCTCGACCGATCGCGTCGATCGGTCGATCGATAAAACAGCCAAAGCGAACCAATACGGATCAATCGGTCCGTATTGGTTCGGACGTTTATCTTTCTAACGGTACTTTCATTAATTTTTCAGGTACTCGAGGACTACGCGAGTATGAAGATATTCCCGCATTCGTTAGTTCTGTGAGGAATTAAGACTACCAATTTTCAATTGAGCAATAACGAAGGTTCGATCGGGACAACGAAAATTCGAGAGATATTATTTCCCAGAGAAGGTCGTTTCACTTTGTGCCTAATGACGCGATTCAATCCGAGGCGACTTTTTAAAGCGCGGTTCGAGTGGTTTTACGCGGATACGAATATTCATGCGCGCGGGCGCATTTTAATTCCGAGTTGCGGGCGGCGCCCTTTGAAAACGTCTCCCGTCAAGGTGGCGCGATCACCCACCGGATTGTCACTTGGCTGCCGAATCTTTGTGGCTCGCAACGAAGCGCGACAGCGACGACGATAGCCCGAATTCACCAAGAATTTGCTTAATTACGCCAGTAAGAATTACCATTTGCGTATCTAAAGCCGATCGTGGTATTAGCGACAAAACTTGTCGCGTTTAAGAGCGGCCGTCGCGCGTCTGGCTTCTACCGGCTGCAATCGAGTTTTGTTCCAAACGGACCGCCGGTCAACAAAAATGTAGTTTCGCGTTTATCGACCGGGCGCGAGGCATTCCTTTTTCGTTTTTTACAAATCTGCGAATCAGCCGTCTGTTTTTCTCTTCCGATCGACGCGACGCACGACTCGTCTTGTTTCGAACGATTCGACGATCGTAAAGCGTGCGATCGAGCGCGATTAAACGCTCCGTTGATCGGCTACTGTCCGCGCTCGTGCTGCCTTGGTTGTTGTTTCTCGGGGCCTATTCGTCGCAATTAATGTGACAAATACGAAAGAAATATCCTGTACTTAATTCCATTCATCGTGCTCACGCGGAAGTTGGACGCTAGTCGGATATTAGCCAACCGAGGAGATCGAACGGCTGTGCGAAAATTTAAATGAAGTTTAACGTCCGAGACTGCGTCGATTATTTATCCACCCAAGCAACGGATAATGCAAAAGTAAAACGTCTCTGGCGATAGAAATATTCAACGAACGAATTCTCGCGAGTGACGCGATCAATCGATTTTCCAAAGGAAACTCGTACCTCGCCGGTACAGCTAAAAACTGCTTTTGATAGACGTTTTTTGAAGCGCCGTTAGTTCGTAGGCGAATTCTCGTTTTCCCAGCTCGTATGGAATTCCGTTTTTTTTTTCTTTTTTTCATAAAGATATAACGCGATCGTATCGTTGATACTACTTTACGGTTATTGTTCCGTTCCCCGAGTGTTCGAATCGACGCGTTGATTCGCGTCTCGGTTTAGATTTTTCGAGAGTCGATATTGGCAAAGTTTGCCTCCTCTCTCCGTTGACGCTTCTTTGTAGCCTGAAGCACGACTCGCAGATATTTTTTTGCATTTCTCACGATATTTCGTTAATTCGTCGTACATTCCAACTTGATACTTTCAAACGGGTCTCAGGGCTTTGTACTTTTATTCCGCTTACGAAGTATGTACGATTATCGAATTTAGGAATCACGCGGAACCTAAAAGACTCTAGCGTTGAATAGAAAAACGCATCGCGATGAGCTCGAAGAATCGATAAATGGATCAATGAAACGGCTTGATGTCCGAATTGAATGGAAAAAGCTCGGTATAAAAATGAATATCGCTAAGTACGCGATGATATTCGACAGCTGCGGGAGCGATGACTCGGACAAATTAAGTACAAATAGCGTGACGAATAATTCAAATATGCGCCTAGCGTTACAAAAGGATCCTCCCGTCGGTATTCGGCGAGATACAGAAGAGAAGAAAACAGCTCGAAGCAGGAGCCTTGTCAAAACGTTCGTACTTACCGGCTGACGCGTGCGACGAACAAAATTATTACCCGATCGTCGAGAGCTACTCGGAGATCAAACTTTGCATTGTATGCTCAGATATTTTGATAATAAACGAAAAACGTTGCTCGATTTAAAAGATCCAAGCGGTATCGCGTTCTCGTACGTTTCTCAATGAACTATGGAAAAAAATACAATTCACGAAGCATTCCTTTTACACTGCCTTAATTTTATTCAATCGTACAACAACGACGCCGCGTGTGTTTTCAGAAGGTTCAACAATCATCACCAAACGTTTCGTCGATCGATTCAATTATTTTGCTTTCTTTTTCTTTTAATACTTTTTAAACAATAGGATTACAATGTTGCGTAATTAATTACATGTAATATATTAAAATATATACTTTCAATAATTTTTTTCCATTTTTTTTTCGTTTTCTTTTTGTTTCCGTAGATACTATAATACATGTACAATCGTGAGGGGTTAAATGATATTTACAAAGTAACTGCACCCTAAAAAACGGTCGGTATTTGCAATCAACTATAAATTCGATTTCTCTCGTCTCGCTAATAAGTATTAATGGATGTGTGCATGTATGCATAGATATAACTTATGAACGTTCGGCTGTTTCGAGTGATGGCTTTTTTTCCGCGATTAACTGTAGTAATACAATTTTTGTGGACCGAATACACCTCATTTCTGTCCGTCTGTCTGTCTTTTCTCCCTTTCTATCTGTGTAAATTATAGAACGTTGTTCACGCGTGTTTACGTTTCGGGTATCAGTCGAGGCGCGAGCGAAACTATATCCTGTGAGGTAAACGGTATAAAAATAAAATCATAGTAATCTAGTAGGTACTGCGGTTAAGTTAACGTTAAGTAATCGGATCGTGATCACCCTTGAGCTATGAAAAAAGGGCAATCGCTGTTGGAGGTATATTCGTTCGACTAGAATCGCTGTACGATCTAGTTAATACTTGGTCAGTGTCTGTGTGTCCGTGGGCGTGTGTGTGCGCGCGCGCGCGCGTGTAGGCGCGCGCGCGCGTGCGTTCGCGCGTACGCGTGTGGATCAACGCAAAAGGAGATTCAGGTATATTGTTTCTTTTTTTCATCCGTACTCGTAAAACTTTGTTTGCCGGAAGAAGGAACCATGATAAGATACACAGATAGCTCGAATCCCCGGACAAATTCGCCTTGTCCGTTTTCTCTATACATCTAAAAATGAATGGGGAAACTTTCACGAGAAGTACGCGGCGGACCAACGCTCTACGATCGTCGTTCCATGTGAATCGAGTTAAACGAAAGATAAATTTCAATTGAACGAAAGTTGGTCGTTTCGCGAACGATCGGTGAACACTTTGGAATTTATTGTTGACGAAGAACCGAGAGTGTTTGGTTTCGCGCTTGCTCGACCAGTGAAGCTTCGGGACCATTGGGTGCATTGGAAAAAATTATTAATAATCGATCGAAAGTTCGTTTCTGACGAAAGAAAAGCAATCGAATAACCGAAATTTCGAGTAAATTGACTTTTTTCACTCGTTTAAATCGAAACGTGAAAAAGCGACGCGATCTCGCGTGCTCGGCGATTAATAAACGGGCGCGATCGCGCCAAGATTCGCTCGGTTCACGGCGTCACGACCGGTAGCGAGATATTAAAATAGTTTTGGTAAGCGTGTATCGATTTTCCACTTCGCTTATTCGCCGCTAACGCACTACCGCCGACGCCCCGTCTCGTTCTTAACGGAAACGGAAAACAAACGAACAAACAAAATACGTATTACGAAATAGGTGCGCCCGCGGGTGCCCAATTCTTACGAACTACGTTAATGTCTTCGTTTCCGCAAATGTGGCGACGAAGCTACCCGAACGCACGGAAATTAACAGTCTAAATAATACAATGAAAATAAACGCAAAAGGAAAAATGTCACACCGTCAAATTTAACATTACAATCAACGTGATATCGATTAATAACGCGATTAATTGCCGTTCCTCGGTGTGCGGAGATTCACCGGTGTGCGGATCACGCGGGCAATTTGCTTGTTGTTGTTTTTTTTTCTTCTTCTTATCTTTTTTCGCATCGTTTTAAACCTTAATTATAGTACAAAGACCCTCATTTTTAGCGTTAGAGTCGAGAGACCTATGCGCGTGCTGCCCTTCTCACCGAACAAAAAGTGCTTGTATATATATTAATAATAATAATAATAATAAAAACGTTGTACAAAGCTAGATGCCACTGTTCAGGAACCAAAGTTCTAACTCTAGGAAGTTCGTAACGCGCCCTCGCCGTACACCGGGATTTTTAGTCGATTTCCACAAAACTGTACGTCGTACGGAAATGGCAGTACCTCTTTGTTTTTCTTTTTCCTTAATTGCAACTTTTCGCTTCTTCCGCTTGTCACGAACGCTCGAACAAAGAAGTAACGATAAACGAGGCGGACACGGTGACGGATAGACGGAGTTTGTGGAAAAGTCTTGTAGCTGATTGAAACGGATCGGACAGCTTTTCGGCTGGTGCTCCAACGGAGACTTTTTTTGTTTCGTTAAACGCGTATCTTCCGTTCGACTTGAATTGCGTTTCCCCGGGGTCTCCGGGAAAGTTCCTCGCCGAACTTGTCTATTGCTACCGATAATTAAGATATTATCATAAATGTGTGCAATCTTTTTAACGAAACAAGGTATTCGATGAACGAACGTGCCGTTGCAAAAAATAAAACCCTGTTGGTTCGTGCAAAGGAAACGTGATAACTATTGCGGGCGCTACCCTGCTACTTCAGTCACGGGAAACCGTTAGAATTTACGTTTTCCTCTTCTCGACAATAATGCTCAATTTTGTTACGCGAGAATGCATTCCTGACGTAAATTCTAATTACTTCCCGTTTTACTGCTGAAGCGATCATCGATCGGACGGATCGACGGGCTTCGTGCGCTATGGAGATTTTAATACGCGTAACAATTATTCGCGGACTCGGTCCGCTAACGTCAGTCGCAACTCCGTCTTCCTTTACTCCGTTTTGTTATAAATCACAGGACGCCTCGAAAAAACGATCTTTCTACAACAAATGAATTAACTAATCAAGATTGCTGATATCTCGCGCAAATTATAAGCTTGCGTGAAAACGGTGGAAGCTTTATCATTGCGAGAATAGAATACTCCACAAGAGCCGTGTCACAAAACGACGAGTCTTTCTCAGACGGTACCTGTGTGTGTGCGTGGGTGTGTGTGTGTGTGTGTGCGCGCGCGCGCGCGTACGCCTACGTACGCGTGTACAATGCAAAAGGAGCGTACCGAGATTGAAACGTTGTTTCGCTTGTCTTTGTTGCTTTACGTATGCAGCGAAATAATGTGGCAGATTCGCGTGTGTGCTGGTGAAACAATGTTCTGTAATATTTGTGGAATCGTGATTTGAATGTTACGAAGTAATAAATAACAGTAAATGGAGGTACGGTGATAACATTGACATTTCTACATCCCACTCTAAACGACATAACTTAGTCTATCAGGTACTGAGTTGGGTTTTTTTTTTTCTTCGCTTCATTTGTATCGTTCCTTTCTATTCGTGCATTCCCTGTATGCTCTGTTGTTTCTCACGTTTGTCATGGTAACACGCAACAGTTCGGAATGTGGTGTGTTTGCTTGTTTAATTCTGCATCGGTGTAATTGATTTTTCTTGCAAATCGAATTTTCGAAGAACGCGAAGGAGCCAGCGGCTCCTTTGAATAATCCGAGTTGTCCGACCTAACGGACGTGAAGAAACTTTGGGTGGAGAAAGAGAGAGAGAGAGAGAGAGAGAGAGAGAGAGAGAGAGAGAGTCGGGGGGTGGGATTACACATCGCTTGGAGTGAAAAGTATATTACGATTTAGACTATTTCGTTAAGATAATCTCTTGGCAGAGGGAAGTGATACTCGTTGTTGCTTCTATCGAACGCACTATTCTCCCCTCGATTTCATAGAGTATTCCTCTTCGCGGAGTGACCGCCCCTTCGCTTTTCGCACGGAACTTTGCCCTCACTGGAACTTGGCCCTCACAACGAACAACAAACAAATATATAAAAGTTGGAGTAATAATTGAAAATAAAAATAAACGGGCAAAGAGAAATTTCGAGTGAACGAATAACGTTTAACAAAGACTTTAATGACTAATGATCGTTACGGTAGTACGGGTCAGCAAAAACGAGCTTGCAATTTTTAGAACCGTTCTACCGCGCTTCTCCCCGTAACTTTCCCCTTTATGCTTCTCTCTGGCAATCCGAAAACTAGCGAGAGACACCTACGCTGCGTACACCCCCCCCCCCCGCCCCGCGGCTCAAAATCGCAGGAACGGGCAGTTTTCTTGCTTGACTGAAATGGAGAAACAAAATAAATAAAACCAACGTAAAAATCGTTGCGGCTTAACGCGTGTTCCAACGATCGCGTTAAAAGTATGATTTAAAAAAATTAAAAGTGGCAGCCAGAAATTATTCGACGGTTCCGTAAATGCATCAGCGTGTACGCGATTATAATCCGCGTCAGTTTTCTCCCGCAAGCGAATAGCTCTGGTTTAATTCGATATCGGGAGCATGCCACGAGTCTCCGTTGCTCTGTTGTTTCTTTATCGTTATTCGCTATTGACAAAAGTCAGGACAAAGAATGGATTGGAATGTACTCGTTATCGATCAGTGCGTCGGAGTGTAAAAACAAAAATGGAATTCGGTTGTACAGCCGATCAGTGTGGCGGCATTCTCCTTGGTTCGCTTCGATCTCGAATCGTGGTAAAGACGCCCGCGGTAAATTTAACTTCCGTTATCGGGCAAACGCTTTATAGACATATTCACAATTAACGACTATAATAGTACGTACGATATCTTTCCCTTCTCATAAATTTTGTCGTCTCGCCCGAGAGGCTCGAACCTCTCGATTTCACGAGTCTCGTATCTTTTATACCGCGGTAAGAAGGATCGAGATTCGGAAGGTGAGCAAGCGCGGTTCGCGTTCCTATCGCAAAAATATATTCCGCGCGATCGGAATACACAAAATCGGCAACTCCCCCCTCTGAAGCTGCCCGGGGCCGAGATAAATTTAGAGGTGGTAACGCGTAAACTCTCTCGGGTGGCGACCCGTCGCGAGGCAGGTACAAATTTAACGGAACGACAGGTCGCCTCCGGTCGATGCGGTCTCGGTATTGCGACGACCTCGAATCTCTTATTTTTCGGAATTTTCTTCGTCCCCCGAGCGTTCGAGAAATGCCTGTCCCGCGTCAACGTTGCTTATTCACGGGCTTTACCGAACACCTCTGCGCACCCTACCTTTCGCTCAAAGCTCTTTTCGCGCTTTTTCTCGAAGGCGGATCAATTCCATCGTGGCCTTTCAACCGTTCGGCTCCAATACGGGAACCGCGATCGGTATGGCTTTGCGCGGCGAAGCGTTTCGACATCCCGGATTGTTGTTCAAACTGTTGTCACTGCCAGCCAAAGTACGATCCACCAACGTGACACCGGTGACGTTGAGTTCGACCTCGCGGTCCGGCTGTCCGTTCGAGATCGGACCGACCGTTTGTTTACACTGCAAATCGATACCGCGTATTTTCAAGCAACGCTCGACACGGTGATGGCAATTTTCCAAATGCGCTTAACCAAGTTCAAACAAATTGACATCTCGGATTCGCTCCACGATTTTGCGAGTGCACATCGAGTTTACGGAATTACGCGACGCGACCGGATCCGTTTCTTTCGTAGAAACAGCTTCTCCGCATTCCGGAGAACTCGGTCATGAACGAGAATCAATATTGTCGAAGCTCGATCGACTAATCGCTTGACTCTCGCGAAAACAAGTGTAGCCCCGTTTGAGGCTGCGCGTAGCGACTCTCTCACCTGTGGATTCTCCGTGATTCGCAGATCTTTCGATTCATCGTGGAATTCCCAGGCCGTCAGTAGAGGCTCTTTCGCGCAATTTTCGACAATACCGTTCGCGCGTCCACCCTGAAACGAGGCAACATTTTCACGCGAAATCCAAACAGTACCCGAAGCTTTGAACGGATCCGGTATCGACGAAACTGCCCCGGAGCTCCTCCGATCGAGGACAAGAGTGAGAGTGCTTCGTCGCGCGAAACTTATCCAACGAGTACGAGAAAATATTGACCTTGGTGTCGCACCGGGGATTCCTCGAGGTAGGAGAGGAAGGACAAAGCTCCGCCAATTCGATCTCGTTACGAGCCACTCGAGGAGTTATTTGTTCGCTCATAGGTGTCGTCGATCTCTCGACGCAGCAGCCGTTGCTCGTCCTCGTCAGCACCCGACTCTTTTGAGACTGCGAGCTCTCCCTCGACAAACGTGAATTCTCGCACCTTCTGCGGCAGTACATACTGCACAGGCACACGGTTATGCAACAGAAGCTTATGCTCACGCCAATTATTATCCCTGAAAAAGAAGCGAAAGTGCCAAAGTCCGTTAAGGCCCATCCTCGTCGCACGCGTGCGCTTCTTCAACGAACGCTTTCGACGAATTCCTCAAACTTTTCGTTAACGCGCTTTTCGTCGAGTTCGCTTACCAAGGCTCTGATCGGGTTTAGTCTTTTGGGGTGGCTTGCGTTCGTCCGTGTTGGTTGGGACCTTCGAAGGGCTGCTGCTACCTCCGGTTATGATAAATATTGGATCCGAGGGTTGTCCGTATCCCGCTTTGGTCGATGCCCGTACGATAACGTCGTAATGTCTTCCAGCGACGAGACCGGTGAGGGTAACCGACGTTTTGTTTCCAGGCACGGTAAGGTTGCTCCACGTCGAAGCCGAATCCATAAAATCGGTCGTGTACGATACTAAATAATTTTGTATAACACCGTTCGTTTCGGATGGCTCTTTCCAGGCTATCTTCGCGTTTGTACCATTGCCGACGAACCATTGGACGTCCTCGGGTTTACCGGGCGCGTCCTCGCTCGTGTAACACTCTATGCTCTCGCTGAATTCGTTTCGTTCGTTCCCCTCGTTCGTGTCGTTCGTCAAGGCTCGCACTTTGAACTGATACATCGTGAATGGCTTCAATCCCTCCACGACGATTAATTTACTCTCGTATCTGAAATTCCCGAGGAAACCGTTTTGTTCACAAGCGAGGATCATCCCTCTTTCCTCCAATGGTGCGTCGTACGAATTCCCAATAACTCACGCGAAGATGCATTTCGTTCTCTCGGGATCGGCTTCGTAAACCGGCTGGTAGCAAACTTGGAAAGTCCGGGCCTCATCGGTGTCGGGCGTTACCCAGGTGAGTAGAATTTTGGTTGAAGAAATTTGGGAAGCTTGCAGCGAACTCGGAACGTTGTCTGATCCAGGGATACGTGTTTCGGATTCAATCAGCGTATTCGCGTTTAATTGCCAAAGATATCGGGGATGATAACGAGATTCATTCTTACCGGGGGCACTTGGCGACGATTCGATAGTTTCGATCAGACAATCGATCTCAATGCCCGACTCGATCATACATAGACTCATAGTGTAAGAGGCGTTCGATTCTGGGAATGAATTCAATTTGGATCAGAGACTGTTACACGGGACCGTCGCTGATGCGCTTCCAACAATGTAAACCGATTACACTCGTGTCTATACACTGTACCATTGACTAATAAACGATATATCCTTTGTTTACGCCGAAAAAACAATTATTTTATACAAACGCGCCACCCACGAGCCTTCAATGACTCACCTAAATTCGTAAATAAATATTCCGTCGTATCGATCGGCAGGGTGACAGTGACGAGTTTATCGCCGTTGTTGTTCTCGGCGCGAATTTTCCACCCGTCGACCTTCAAACTTGCCAGCTGGTTCTTCGCCGTTTCTTTCCAATTCCATTTCAGCTTAATCGTCGAGACGTTCGTGCGAAGAATTTGAACGTGAACGAAGTTACGAACGTCGGGCTTGTCGGTTTCCAACGGTGGGAGCACGAGGCTCGTCCAGAGCAGCATGGTTTCGCTTATGTTCGGCCATCCCTGACGCGTTCTCGCCAATACGCGAAAGTCGTACCGGGCCCCGGGAATCAAATCCGTAAGTACGTAATGCTGGACAGTCGCGGGCACCGTGTGTACCCTCGAGGCTGGCTTGTCGTGGAGTCTCCACTGTAATTTGTACTCCTCAACGATTCCTTGAGCCTCCTTCTTCGACAAAAATGTCCAGCTGACGTTGATCTTGGTACTGCCAAGCGGTTCCAATCGTATTTTCGGCACAGCTTTCGGCACTGAAAAAAACGAGACGAGACGGTTGGCCAACCGTCGAAATATCTGGCAAGCAGCGAAAGAGAAGGGGGCGGAGAGGAGCGGCCCGGTCACTCGAGTGAACCATACGAAAGGGCTTCGATGAGTTCGGAACGCGACGGTTGACTCGAAACGATACCTCGCGTCGTTCGATATCCTTGTCGACTCACCACTCGGGGCTGTCGCGCAAATTATCGCAGCCGATTGATCGCTCGCTCCGTGACTGGTCCACACTCTGACGTAGAACGAATAATTGGTGAACGGTTCGAGAAGTTTCGTGATTTCAACCGACGTGGAATTGCCTGGTTCCGGTGGCGAGACTTCCTCCTTACCGCCATCTTCGAATCGTAAAATCAATACGACGAATCAACGTCCCGCGTTGCGTCCGGAACTTTGAGCAAAACAAATGTACGTTTGGTTCGTTGATCGCTTACCGGCGGGACTATAATAGACGGTGTAAGCTGTAATACTGGTAGGCGGCAGAGACTTTGGTGCTTCCCAAGAAATTAATATTTTATAGGGCGAAGGAGCGCTACACTTGAGGGATGTCGGCGCTGCCGGGCTGTGCCTCGAGGTGTTGAGTCGAAGCCGTCCAGCGGCCCAAATTTCACCGGCCTCGTTTACCGCCACGCACTGATAAATCCCAGAATCCGACGGCACGGTCGCCGATATCGCTAATTCCATTTTGTTTTGCTCTTTCATGTACGTCGTACGGCGACCTTGGATTTCATTGGATCACAGAAACGCGTTGTTATTACGAATACGTCTCGTCGATACGAACTATTTTCGAGCGTACTGAATTTGCCTTCGTCGCAAATTCTCCGGTACATTGTCGATCTGTCTCTCTCTCTCTCTATGAACAAACGAGTGCGAGTTTAGGTACCATTTATCGTTATGTTTTCCGCATCCTTGAGCCAATAGATATACGGTGTCGGAGTTCCCTGTGCCTGGCACTCGAACCGCGCCGTACGTCCATTTGGAAAACTTTGACTGGTCGGCTTCTTCAAAAAACTCGGCGGTACCGTAACGTCGATCGTGACATTCCGTGATACCTTCGGCCGATCGGAGTTCTTAGCCGCGCACGAGTAGAGGCCGGCGTTCGCGAGACTCACGTTGCGTAACTCGAGAATCGCGATACCCCTGGTCGAATTCAACAAAATTCGCGGCGCTGCCGTACCATCTGGGTGGAAAATTAACGCGTTACCAACCCCGTGGAACGTCCCAAATCGGATTATCGAGGAAAAATAAGTTTTTAGAACCAGCCCGGAGATTCCCGTAACTTGCCGGAGTATCGCGGATGAAACGTCCACGTGACGGTGGGTGACGGATACCCGTTTGCTGCACACGCCAAACTAATATTTGAACCGTTGATGAGTCGGTGACTGTAGGATACTTGCGGCAACAGCGAAATCGGGATGCCCGGTACGTTCGATCGCCGCATCGCGTTCACCGTCAGTTTTGCCTCTTTGCTCTTTTTGGTCTTTTTGATAAAATCATTCGTCGCTATACACCTAAAATCATAGAATCGGCGCAATCCGTAAGTTCGGAACACCGTTGAGTTCCACGAGATAACAATTTACCGTTCTTATTGAACGAAGGCGCGTTCAAGGGTCAATGAAAAAGCTGATTTTGCTGGGATCTTGTCGAAAAAAATGACGCGTTACCTGTACGAACCGGCATCGGAAAGCTTCGTTGCGCTTATGTAGAGAACACCTGGTGGTACCGAGTAATATCTGTAAACGAAACGGTGATTGATCGACGGATAATCGAGACTTTTCGTAACGTCCGTTTTAGCAAGCTTGCCGAAACGAGAAGTTACGAGATTGATCTCGCGTTTCATCTATGTTTATTTTTTAAGCTTCCGCTGATCCAGAGACGCCACGGAAGAGCCCGTCAAATTCTTCTCCGATAGCGCCCGGGTCGTGTTTCACGCAACGCGATACGATTTCGTACTTAGTGCTGTTAGGATCGAGTGTGACGGCTTGGCCGTTGTGCTGCCACGTTATGTTCGCCGGGAACGGTACGCTATCTATGAGACACGAAAATCTTGCTACTTCTCCTTCTCCCACCGTCGTGTCCTCCGGTGATTCTTTGAAATTGTGCGACAGCTCTGCGAACAACCACATCCGCTCGTTATTCCACAATTCTTATTGTTGGTCCAATCCGATTGACAGCGGCGCCGAACTAACCGGCTACTTGAACGATCGTCGGGGACGATCGTACGAATCCTCCGGAACTCGTTCGCGCGACGCATCTGTACTCGTGCTTCTTTGTTATTTTCGCAACCGAGGACGCAGCACCGTCCCTTCCTTTCGATTTCGGCGTCAATTGTAGATTCTGTTTCTGTATCGGGTAATCCAAGCGTACTCGTTATTTAAGCCCGCGCTCGCGTATCAAAGCTGTAAACGCTCGTTACCGAACAACGCGAAGAGAACAAACACTTTAATGAAACAACTTTTCGCATTTTAGCATTGATAAAAGTGTCATCGCTTTCGTAAGGTCACGGGTCCCCAATGAAAATCCTGAAACAAATGCTCCGAAGCTCGCCCACTGCCGAAGACCGATCAAGCCGGTCCGGAGCGGTCGCTCTTCTTGTCCGAACGTTTTCGACGTCCTTATTTTTGCAGTTAACGCTCCGTGGCTCGCGTCCTAATTTAATTCATTTCGCCCCGAACTAAACAGAACCCACGAATCAAAGATCATGTTTGAAATGTATTCTATGTACGACTTCGAGACCCACCAGGCACGGCTTAGTATCGTCGTAGACGAAAGAAATTTAATTTTTCACCGACCCTCCGATTATTCGAATAAAAAAGGACTGACCGACGCACGTCTCGTCGCCCACGATATTGCATTTCTCATTGGCGCGATTTTTACTTTGAAAAAGTGGAGATATCCGTTGTACAGCAATCCGCAACGAGCGACGCCGCAAGGAGGTGCCGGTACGCCATTGTACAGCCAGGATATATCCTGATTGCTAGCGGACGTCAGACAACTGAGAGTAACGCCTCTTTTTCCTAAAATCACTGTCCCTCCGGGCTCTATCTCCGGACCGGCCTCCGAACCTTTCGTCAATCCAAAATCCGAGCCGTCGATTCTCGAACCATTTTTGACTCCGTAAATGCCGCTTGTTCCTCCGACACCTGACAAATTGGAAGAACGATCATCTCTGGTTGAATTCCTCGTCCCGTAGTAAAAAAATAATGCCGCCTCCTTTTCCGCATCGCGAAGCGGATAGAATTTGTTTTTTCTTGGCGCAACGATACTAAAAAGGCAAAGAGGATACTAGTATTGTACGAAAGAAACAATCGTATTAAAAAAATGAACGAAACAATCGATATGTTTTGTAATCGTGATAAAACGGAGTATCACGGACCATTATCGATGCGTTTAAAGTGCAAGGAAACTCGAGAGATTAGCGAACACGTAATTTATGAAAAGGAAACAAAAAAAACGAGGACATCGCGATCGGCAGGCATTAATTCAGTTGCGGCGTATAATTTCGGCGTTACACGATTAGGGAGCCCTCGTGACTTTGCCATGTGCGTTAACTCTCGGTAAACACACGAGGGCGTACAGTCGATACGTGTACAATAGACCACAGGATATTAATTATTCGAGTCGAAACGGTAGAGAATCGATCGATCGATGCGATTGCGAGGAGAGCGGCGCGAGGAGGGGAGGGTTCGAATAATCGAAAAAAGCGCTCTAATCATTGCGTTACGCGACAATCTCGTGGCAATTTTTTCCGATCGATCGTCATCGTGTCGCCAGTCGTTCCGTGTGTGTTCGTGACGCAAAAAAAAAGGTATAGCTATAACCTGTGAATTAGCTCGAGCCGCGAGCAAACGCCTCGACACCGGTGATGCGTCGATGGCTCGAAATTTCGTAAAAAAAAATACCGCACGCAGGCATTGTCACCCGCGAAGAAGCTCATCATCGAAGGTGACAAAAAAATAACGAGATTCGGCGAGGCATCGATACATTCGGCGGGGTTGCGAGAAAGAAAGAAAAGAATCGGAATAATCGTAACGCACCTGCAGCGCAAACGGACTCGAGCACTTCCGTAAACAAGATGCCGAGCAAAAGCACCCGCGCCGCCATAAATACGCGCTCATCGGCACTCGCGTTTTTTTAACCGCTATCGACTTCACTGATCAACAATCTCGTTGACGCGCCGCTGCTTCTTTTCGTTGACAGAATCGGGGCGCGTTATTCTTCGCCGCATGTTTGACATCGACCGTTTTATGTACGTAAGAGTTATACGTATACCCGCGTGTATTATTCGTGCGTACGTACGTATATATATTTAGACGCGCGTACGTACACATATATATACGTATGCGTCCGATGTCCGGTTACACCGTACGCGTACATACGTCGCGAATAACCACCAAGGGCTACGTTTCGGCAGAGAGTGGTGAGAATACCGCATACACGAGCATCTACGAAGCACGCGGCGCACTTTTCTCATGAGCCACGCTGGGTCCGCGATTCACTCAACATCAGCGCGAACGCGCGCTCCTCCGTTCGCCCCGGTGAAAACCCCATGGCGACTAGAGAATCGAAGACAAGGAGTCGAAACTGTATCAGACGTATGGCTCCTCGGCGTTCCGACTTCCATGCTCGAGCTGGTTCGCTCCTCCGGTGGCTAGAGGCGCTGAATCGGGGTCTGTCCGTACAGAGTTTGCATCGACACGCACCGCCGCTGCGCGTTCGCTTCGGTCGGTAAGGTTGTGTTTCGTTCGACCTCACGGAATTGTCCAGGCTCGGTTGGGAAGGTAGAAAGTGAGCGTCTGGAAGCGAGCGCGGCGGGGCTGGACACAGAGAATAGGGACGCTTCTCTTTTCGAGGATCAAAACTGAAGTTGGCCTCTCGGCGATGCAACCAACCGTGTAAAAATACATAAGGTTGGTAGTATCCGGGAAACGCTGCCCCGCAAGCCGGTTGCTCGTCACGCCGCCACGCGGCGGGTCGAGTCACGGAATACTAGCTTTCAAGCCGCCCGTAAGAAGTTTTTCCACGTACGTCCGACTCCGTTGTTCGCGCGATCCTCCTCATACTCGACTGCTAACGGGCCGCAGTATTCAAAAGAGCGATACTCGAGGAGAAACGAAGAATAGAACGAAAAAATGGTAGTGCGGAAAAATCGACGTGAGTTTCGAAGCGTTCGATCCGAGCGTGTGCGTTGAAATTATGACGTTTGGGTCGAAAGAACGTTTACGATTGAAGCACATTTTTCCGAATAACCTGAAACTCATCGGTCGCACGTTCAATCGACGTTGTTACGAGTCAAACTCTAACAAGGATAAAAACAAAGAAAAAACAGCCAACAATGCGGAGGCTACGAAATAATTTCGATATTTCGATCGATCGCCAGTAGTGTGATTCGTACAAGTTTCCCAGTAGTGATTCCTATAAGTGAAAAAATGAGATATGCGTACCAAGGGCCTGCTATTGTTCCTTATTTGCATAGTAGGGAGCAGCATTATTTTCATCGCTTTCAGCAACCCGCGACCTTCCATACAAACTTTAGTCACGGAAACCCATAAGCAACTGCGAAACTTTCAGGTGCGTTCCCCCGGTCGTGACGATAACGTCACGAGTAGTTTGCAACGTACAAACGAACGTAGAAAACGAACTCACGGTCTACAAATGTTACTCGTCGATTGTTCTTTTCTTTCGTGCGAATTGTACGGAGGACGGATCAATTCCCGTTTTGCGAAAATAAATGTATCTCCCTCGACGGTCGACGGGTGATACAAAGTCTTCCAAAATTTCAGGAAAATTTGAAAGACGTAGAGGAAAAGCGCTTCGTGACGGATTCCAAATATCTGGCCCTCCTCGGCCTGGACGGTCAGGAAGGTACGACTCCGCCGTCGACGCCGAAAGCTCAAAACGTCACTGTTGTAACGCTCCTAAGGCCCGGCAGCGAACAGCACATTTACGGCTTTCTCAGGAATATCTCCCACTACCTGCCCAATAACAATATCGTTGTGTTCGGCGTCGGACTGAGCGAGTACGCGTCACAAGCCGTCCGCGCCGTCTGCAATTCCAGCAGGTGTAACGTGATTCAGTTGGATCTGAGTCCTTTCCCGGCTCACGCGGAAGACGATAGATTGCGCGTCTATCGACCCCTAGTCATTCAGGTATTTAACGCGACGGTCGGCCGCGAAACTTTCGAAGAATCGTTTTCGAAAGATATCGTCGCGTTCGAGGCTACGAACGTTAATAACTCACAGTTACCGTATTCATTTTCAGACAGCTTTAAATACATTAGGGAACATATTGTACATGGATTCGAACGTGCGCTTAAACTCGTCGGGCGTGGCGAAGCACTTGTCGCCCAAGTCGGGAGTTTTGACATGGCCGACCAAGCGCGCCATCAGTTCGCTGACTCATCCCAAGATGTACGAATATTTTCACGTACCCGCGGAGAGTTTCTTTTTCCTTCCGTTCGTAAGGGCGTCGCACATCGTTATCAGGAACACCGGAGAAATTCGGAGGAACGTTATGTTGCCTTGGGTACAGTGCGCTCTGACCAGGGACTGCATATGTCCCATCGGTTCGTACAACTTGATTTTTTTTCTCTCGAAACTCGTTCGCGCCGTCGATAGCGTCCGATCGAGACACCCGACGCTCGCCGGTTCTCTTCCAGTTCCTTTCTCGGAACTCGCGCTAAACGCGGAACTCGCGTTTCGCCCGAACGAACGTTGACCCGATTCGGTTATCGCGGGTCGCCGGCGGCCCGAGGCATTCTTCTCTCGTTTCATTCGTCGGAATCCGTTCACCACCCGTTGATAACGAAAAATAGAATATTCGTCGGGACGTACGCGCGAGAGCGCGCCGCGACGTACTCCTCGCAACAGTTTTCGCGACGCTCTCGCCAAGTCTATAGAAGAGAATTCACTCGGAGCGAACAATGGAGTTTTTGAATTTTCGTAATTAACGGATAACGCGAGAGAAAACAAACGATTCAGGGGATTGGAAGGAGCGTCGTTAGGTATCGCGAGACACTTCGAGCGTCGCGACAATTTTTCAAGAGCACGGAATAACGAACAAACTCGTTTGTTCCCGCACAGGCGCGCAATCGGCCGGTTGCCGTTTCAACAAGCGGCCGCAATATCGTTATTCCGGCTGTCACGCGTACGACACCTCGGCATTGAACATCATACTCGGATTGTACTTTGATTACGACGATTCGTGTTACGTGCATCAGGAGCGCGAGACCTACTTCAACAAGATACAATCGGACGAGGTTAACGAGGAGTATCTGATGATCGCGAGGCAAAACAACACGACCGAGTCCAACGCCAGGACACCAACGTCGACGGAACGGTGAAGCGACGAATCGAGAGGGAGTCTCGTTACGGCTGGCTCGTCGCTCCGAACGCATTTGTTTTTTAATCACGAGAACGAACAAGCCCATTTTTATTCAGGAACGACAAAGCGTCTTCTCGAACGGGACACGAGTGGACTCGGAAGGACTCGATTATTTTGGATATTGTCGCGAACCGAACGGAGAAGAGGGCAAAGCGCGAACGAGTTTTCAGAATCGTCCGGCGATCGTGGCAAAAGTAACAACGGCGGCGAGGATCGCGAGGAACGGAGCGTGGCGAACCGAGGTGCGCGAGCGCGCATCGACGAGTCGCGCGCGTTCGCGGATCGGTCGTTTCTTTCGCAAGCACGCGTACGCGGACGCGTGGCTCTCGGTGTACGGCGCAACCCGCGCGGAGGTCTCGCGCGTTTCACCGATACACGCTTCTCTCAAAAAAGCAACAATCGTCGATGGTGGTGGTACGCGCGCGCGTAAACGCGGGAAGTAACCATAGAGAAGACAAAAGAGAATCGATCGGTAAACTACACGGGTTTGCGTCAATGAGTCGCGGACGGGGGGGATCGGCTCGTCGCGAAATCGACGGACGCTGGAACGGGGCTGAGCGAGCGTACGGCAATGGCCCGCGACGGCGCAGTTCACGGTTGGAGATCGAGGCCGGCCGATTACTCACCGCGCACGATTTTCACGCACGATTTTCAAGATCCGGCGGAGCGATACTCCCGTTTCGAACCAAGGTGATCGGGCAAAGGGAACAAACGGGATCTATTATCGGGGGAGCGGGGGATGGGGATTTCCGTATCGTCGGGACGCAATATTTTCTAAATTGAACAACGGCAAATTCGGTCGTTCCCCTCGAAACGGAACGAAACGCAGCGCGGCGGCCGGCGTTCGGGCGAAACGTACGAAGGAACACCGCGCAACAGCGACCGCGCTCACCGGCCGCTCGCTCGGAGGAAGGCGAACGGCCGCTCCGAGAGGAAGGTCGACGACGGAAACCAACGGTGGAGACACCGAAGCGCCGAACGATCGTCTCTCGTCGCTGAGCCTGCGCGGCGGCCCCCCGAATATTCGTTCCGGCGGCGATCGCGATTACGGAGGTTGTCGCACCTATCGGTGTCGGGCATCGGCCTCGCCGACGACTCCCGTCGCGTCGCCGTCACCGACACCCGATTCCGAATCTTCCGTCGGGGTGGTTCGTCGCGCGATCGGCAATCCCGAGGGCGGTTCGGACCCGAAGGATCCCGTTGACCAGCCGGGAGTTGAAAGGTTCGTCGTCGTCGTCGTCGTCGTCGTCGCCGCCGCCGCCGCCGCCGCGGGCTCGTCGGGTATTCTTTAAAAGAACGTCGCGTTTCGAGATACCGCTCGTTAAAGCTAACGATCGGCAACGATCGGACCTCGCTCGTTCACGATCGATTCGCGAAAGAAGCGAACGTTCCGCGAACGTTCGATCCGCGGAGCCTCGTCGCGTTTCCAAAACGATCGAGTTTTCGTCGCGTTTCTCGGGCACTCTCGCGAACGCGACGAATCGATCGTACTCTCGCGCGCCGTTCCACAGATACGCCCTGAACGGTACGAGAGTGGTGGAGTGCTCCGCGTCGAGTACGAATCTCTCGGACGGTGGGGGATCGACGGGTCGGGCGAAAAACCGAGCTTACGAGGATTGGGTGGAGAGGAAACGGGCGGAGGAACTCCGAAGGAAAGAGGAACGTCGGAGAATCGAGTCGGAGAAGCGGGCCGAGGAAGAGCGCGCGACGAGGGAGCGCGAGGAGCGGGAGCGTCGCGAGCGCGATAATTTTTTGCACTGGAACGAAAGAAAGAGGAAGGAGGAGGCGACGAAACGCGAGGAGATCGAACGGGAATTGGAGCTCGAGAGGAGACTGAGGGAAGTCGAGAGCAAAGCGGTCGCCGCCAAAGCGATGTACCTTCGCCGGTGGACTCGAAAAAAGGAGGAGAACCAAAGAGGTCTTTTTCTAGATATTCGCGCTCGAATTTCGCGATTCGTTTCGGGTTCTTCGACGCGCGCCGACAAAAATGTTATCGGCGTTGGACGATCGCCTCGCTCTCGGAGGCCGACGACGTTGACGGCTGATGCTTCGTTCTCGCGCGGTACCGCGGTACATCGGTCGCGAACGCGTTCGTTCGATTACGATCGTGGCGTTTCTCGGCGGCCGCGCCGGGCTCGCTTCTCGTTCGCTACGCGCGAGGTCGATCGTCGGAACGCGTTTCGCAGCCGCGTCGCCGATAACGTTCCCTGATACAGGCGCGACCTTTGCAGAATCGCAGAAAAGAGCCGAAGCGAGAAAGAAACGCGAGGACGAGGAGCGAGAGAGGCGTCGCGAGGCCAGCGCGAAGGCGTACCTTCGGTGGAGGGAAGCGTCCAAGAACCGCCCGAAACCAGCGACCCAAGGACTATTGCGTTAGTCGCCGATACGCGCGTTCCCTTCCGTCCGGTTCCTCTCGCCCGTATCGCGGACTCTATCGAGATCATTTTTTAAAACGCGCAGCTCATCAAACCGCGAAGCCGTCCTACGTAAATCCGAAACCGTGGCGGAGCGACGGCAACGACCAGTCCCCGCGGGAGACGACCTCGACGAGGAGCCTGTCGTCGGAACGAACGAGGAAAACGGGAACGACCGAGGCCGCCGGACGACCGGAGAAACTCTCGTCTTTGAGCAACGAGGCGACCGCTTGAAGCCGACGAACGCGTCCCCGTTCGGATCGCTCGAGCTCGGGTTTCGCTCCTTTCGACGATCACTCTTCCTCGAGGAGAGTCTCTTCTCTCTCTCGCTCTCCCCCTCCCTCTCGTACCTCGCGTTTTTTTCTTCTATTATTACGTCGGCGCTTGGAACGGAACGCAGCGCGTTCTCGCTGCGTCGTCGGACTCTTCGACTCGTGCCGTAACGCGCTTGAAAAATCGACGATACGAATCGGTCGCTCGAATCGACGCGTTCGAGCGCCTGGAATTCGAACGAACCTCTCTCTTGTAGTCGTTTCTCATTTTTTTTTTTTTTTTTTTCAATCTTGGCACGCGCGAATACACGTCAAAGAAAAAATATCGTTTTTTTTTTCACTCTTTATTTTCACGGACAAAGGTACCGGTGGTCGAAACGTCTACGAATCGAAAGAGAAAGAGCGACCGACCGCGAGGACCGGTGCGCTCCTCGCGATTGCCGAACGCTCGGGAGCGCGCCGCGCGCTCTCAATCGTCGCGTTCGTTACAGATGCGTCGTGTACAATGAAAACGTAATTGTAACTTTCGCGTTCGCTCAAGAATTATGTACACTACGGTGCGCCGTTAAACGCGTGCATCGAGGTTCTCTCTCTCTCTCTCTCTCGCTCTCCGAGAGAAAAACGGGAGGCGTCGTGACGTTCGAAGCGTGCGATTAATCATAATTCGTTCGAGCGTGCCGTTGACGATATTTACGCGTGGTTCGCCCTCGCGATACTTTCCTCTTCCTCCTGAAGTCTCTGTATGTCCGTTTTGTTCATGAAGTAGTAAGACGGTTGCCGCGATTTCTGGATCGGAAGCACGGACGGAGCGAGAGTTGTTAATCGACAGAAAAATAACGATCGCGGGAGGGACGGTGAAGCAAGAAAGACGAAACAAAGAGCACCGGCGTCAACGGTGGGCCGCGGCGCGACGAGTACGGGCAAAAAATGTACGCTCGAGGGGTAAAGAACGAACAAACAAAAAAGTATGGCCGACTCACGAGATCTTTGTGCACTCTTTTCGCTCCCGCTTTGATGAGTACGGCGCTCAACGTTTCCACCGCTGGTACACCCATTGCGTAGCTCTCTCTCTCTCTCTCTCTCTCTCTCTCTCTCTCTCTCTCTCTCGCTCTCTCTCTCTCTCTCTCTCTCTCTCTCTCTCCCTCTCTCTCTATTGTCGCGATCCGTGAACTTACGTTGTCGCCGGTTCTCAACGATTCTGGATAATTCTCCGCAACGTGTTTGACGATTTCCGTGTGTTCGCCCAGAACCGCTATGTGAAGAGCGCATCGGCCAACGATGTTCTTTCCAACCGCCAGTAGAGTGCCGCCCGAACCGTTCTTCCTCAGTATCTCCTTGACCGATTCGACGTCACCCGCGCGAATCGCGGCGTGCAATTTTTCGCGTTGCGCCTGTTCGGTTTTTTTGGCAAGACGCGTCCGGTGAAAAATTGGGCTCCGCGGCGCGCAGCGATTCGATTGGAACGAGATTACCCGAGCAAACTGACCGTGAAACGCGGTATCGATTGCAGAAACTGTACGGTAGCCTCGCGATCCCTTTCCGCGGCCGCGTCGACGATGTTGACGCCGCCGTCTTGGGCGTCCAAAACGTGATCGTAACCCTCGAGCAAAAGCTCGACCAATTTCTCGGTCTCTCCTCTCGCGGCCAGACGAACGACCCAGCGATCGATATCCTCGACGTTCTCACGGATGTTGGATTCCTCGGCCACGTCGCGCGCCGTTCTGTAAAGCTCGTCCCGGAACCCGACGTTTATCCGTGTCTCCTGAAGCATGTTGTAGAGACCGTCGGTCGGATGAGTTCGCACGGCTGTGAAGTGCAGCATGCTCTGACCGTGCTCGTCCTGTCGGCGATAAAAAAAAACAAACAAAAAGGAATCGCGTTTTCGAACGATTCTTCTCGATCGACGAACTCGACGGGTGGTACGATTCCGCGACGTCGAGTGTCGATCGGTGAATGGTGGACGGTTCGGTGTTGGCGGTCGATCGTTACCGATCTTCTCGAAGAAAACACCGCACGCGCCGAAAGAAGTCCTGATTTTTTATGTTTTTTACTATTTTTTCATGGAAATTTTGAGTTTTCGAGAAAATGAAGGGTAGATTCGCGTTCAGGGGATCAAGTTGCGTCCTAAAGGACCTGTAATAAAAATATTAAAAATAAAAAATTTTTTTCGATTTTCGGGCAAAATACGTTTTTTCACTGAATCGTCGATAACTTTTTTTCCTCTGGGGTTTGGGCCTCCGCTTTGCGCTCGATCTCTTCGTTACGATTTTCTCTTCAAATTGCTTTTTTAATCATTAATATCCGATGGTTTTTCGATTTTTGGCAGAATTTCAAAGTCGGACCATCGATT
>JAPYZI010002413.1:0-23679 GCA_030523105.1 Ophioninae sp. A BG-2022a | reverse complement strand
TTTTTTGCTCCTTTCAAGCCTCTTGATGCGAAACGAAAAACTATTAAAGGAGGGAACGAAAAAAGGAAAAAAAAATAAAACGGTAAAGGAAACTCGTTTTATTGATCGATCGAACGAGAGGTGGATTAAAGTGCTCCGATTCTGAAAACCGTTGTTCTCGTACGCCAATACCCACTTCGACCTCGGACTCATCGAAAGTGTCTTCACTTTTATAGAATATTTGGAATTTGAAACATTTTTTTATTTAATGAAAGAAATTTCTGGTTTTTTTTAGGTAATAAAAATATCTAGTTTCTTTTCGCACGAAAAAATGTTTTTATCGAGAAAAAATATGTCCAGATTTTTTTAAACAAAAAAGTCGAGTTTACGTTAGATGAGAAAATGTCCAGTTCTTTCAGATAAAAAAAATAGATTTAGTATTCTAAAATAGAATAAACAAAAAATATGTTTATTCATTCAAATTTATTTTCTTATTTATTTATTCGTAAATAAATGTATTTATTTATTTAGCAATTATTGATTTACAAGATTTTCAAAAGTATTTTAAAAAATGTAATTAACTGTAAAAAAACATGATTTATTTACAAAGAACTGAAAAAAAAAAATTTTTTCGTCAGAAAATAAGAGACACGTCCGGATGTTTTTTAATGGATGTCGTATTTATTGTTTTCTTTTTTTTTTTGGCCACTCTGCACGTATGCAGGGTGGCCAAAATGCATCCATCCGTGCACAGGGTGTGCAGTTTCCAAACGTGTACACGTCTTAACGCATACGGATACGTACATCCTAAACTCGTAATGATTACGACGCACACGTGGGTAAACGCAACAAGTACCGAGCGGTCATGTACACGTATATTGTTTTCTTGGATATTAGCATCGTCGGTGATGGTGGTCGGGCGAGTTATTACCGTGGCTTATTAAATCTTGGAATCCCTCTCTCTTTATCTCCCTTGTGAGGAGACCTTTCTCGGTACAAAAGTCATTGCCCGTGTCCGGTTATTGCAACGACACCGAGGTCGTCTCTGGATCCGTCTGGTGCATGTCTGCGACTCGAGAACCAAAGATAGAGAGAGAAAGAAGGGAAAAAATATATTAAGAGAGCCAGGGAGAGCGAGAAGGAGAGAGACGGAGAAAGAGAGTGATGATGATGATAGATTTTATCATGCTTCAGTAACCAAACTTTCAGGCAAATGAAGATGAAACAAACATTTTAACAAAACAAAGATATCAAATGTAATAAAATAATAATTAAATAATAATATAACAAATATATTTAAACACACACAATTATAACCAAAAAGTAACTAGAAAATGGAACATAACCTAAAATACGAAAAACGCAAAAATGTTGAAAAAATATTCAGTCTCAGAACGAAAATTGACTGATGATCAACTAACTCGTTACTTGAATAGAAAATTAAGAATAAATTAAAAAATATACGTCAAAATGAACTTAGAAATGAATTTATAAATGAACTCAAAAATGAATTTAAAAATAAACGCAAAATTGAACTTAAAAATAAATTAAAAACTATAAAATAAAAAATAAAAGAAAGAGAAGAGATGAAGAGAGAAACATTATAAGGGAGAGAAAGAGAGGGATAGGGAGAAGGAGAAAAACATTATAAGGGAAACACAGAGAGCGAGAGAGAGGGAGAGAGAGGGAGAGAGGTAAGATGAAAAGATCCGAAGACGAGCGCTCGCGACATGAAGAAAAGAGTCACTCATAGGAATCCGCGTGACGGATGAGTACGCGTGTCCGCGCATGAGTTTCGACCCTCTTTACGATCCAACACCACCGCCGCTCGTTCACCGCACAACTTTTTGTCCCTTATCATTGTTCTCGTGGCTCATTTGAATTTTTTTCGATTTTCCTTCGAGGTACCAAACTTACTCGGCTGCGTTTCCTGAATTACGAGGAGAGAGGTACAAAGGGCCAAGGGACAAAGAGTGCATCGGTGTACAAAACCCTTGGCTGTATTCCCAATCAACGAAAACGCTCGAAATTGCACAGATTCTTTTTTCTTATTTATTACATTTTTTTGTATTTATAAATGCATATTTTATTATATTTTATTTTTATAAAATTTCATTTTATTGTTCTGATATATATTTATTTATTTATATTTTTCCTCAAGCACACGAGAAAAATAATATTAAAATTAATATATATACGTAAAAATAAATTAATAATTAAAAACGTAACTTACGTTTTTTTTTTTCGAATTGCAATACTGAATTACAAGAAAATGGATTAAAAAATTAATTTTTTGAAGACGTCACAGTTCTCTTCAAGGTTCTTCCTTAAGGGTAATATAAAAAAAAAACATGGTTCAACTTTTGTAAAAATGTTTTGAAAAATCTCGTGGTCTAGTAAAATGGTGCAAGCTAAGAGAATTAAGAAATGTTGTGTATACGAGAAGTGTATTCGTGTGTATATGAGAAACACGCGTTCTTTTGAGCCCTGAAGGTCTATATAGGGCCTGACTGGAGCTTGCGTGCCTGGCATTGTGCTTTACGATTCTCATTTCCCGCAACGTCATTCCGCGAGGCAACGTCGTCCCAGTAGTCTTCTATACGTGTTTCTTCGACATATTCCCATACACGAGGACACATTTACGGTGAACACACTTCGGCACTCCAGCTTTCTATCTTTCTTTCTTTCCTGTTTCGTGTCCTCCCAACGTTCAACCCCTTTAATCGTTTCCCACCCTCCGACCGTTTGACGTTTGGTCCTCGAAATACCGAGCTGTCTTTTTTTTTTTTCGTTTTCGTCGCATGTAATTTCGATCTCAACGAGTTGTTCAACGATTCCTCAGATTGTGGCTTGCTCAATGAAAGTCCGAAGTCTTTGAAGCCTTAAAAAGTCATGTATCCAGTATTTTAATTTTTAAACAAATTCCAAAACTGCTTTTTGACAGGTTGAATAAGTTCTCGCTGTTTTTTATTTCGTTAGATTATTTTTTTAGCTATTTAATGTTTCATTTAGTTTACAACTATAAATAGATGTAGAAACTGGTTTCATAGCTGGTAAATAAATTTTCTAAAACTTTGAAAGATAATTGATGTATTTTACCAAGATTAATAATTGATCAAATATTGAAGAATCTCGTCGATTCTTCAATATCCATCGAGGGATACCTGAAAGACCAAGTTTTTTCTTAGTTCGAAAAAAAAAAAAAAACTTGACATTCCCACGATTTTGGGCCAAACAGCGGAAACTTATTCAAGGTACGAATAAATCAATTCGAAGGAATATTGAAGACTTACGTCGGTTCTTCAACATCCTCAATGACCAAATCATTACGAATTAGAAAAAGAACCATCAAATCATCAAAAATTTTAGAGTCATCCAATAATAATCCACTATTTTTTTTCCATGAAGATTATACCTTAATCTTCCAAAGAATTCTGGTATAAACCCATCCCTTGTAAAAACAGCGGGAACTTATTCAACCCGAGAATAAATGAATTCGAGTCAATCCTGAGTTTCCGCATGTACAATCAGCGATAACCACGGCTGTCAAAAACTTGTCAATAACTTGTCAAACTCTTTCTCTCTTTCTCCAGATCGTCGAATCCGAAAGAACTCCCAAAAAATCAACTTCCATCGATTCTACCTCAGACCCAGGTCTTTCTTAGCAAGGAAAAGAGCCACGCGACAGCAATTAAACAAACTTTTTCCTGACGTGAGTAGGAATAACGGTGGGGCAAGAGGAATCGTAGGAAAAGGCTGTGGGAACATGGTTGACGTAGAACGGGTGAGGAGAGGTGAGGTGGCGATCCTTCTTGATGGAGAGTGGGCCATCAAGAGGGTTATACCGGGTGGGAGGGAAACGAGGTGGCCAAGGGGTAAACGTCAGGTAGAAGTGGAAGTTGAGTAGATGTAGGAATGACACGAGTGGTTATCTCACCGGCCACGCGATATTGTCATCAGAGAGGCAAGAGACGAGAGGTGAGGAGCTTGGACATGAGAGGGAGGAATAGTAAGGACAAGAGAAGGGGAAGTCGTACTGGATATCTGATAAGATCTCCTTGAAGGGCTTTCTCTCTCCCTCTCCCTTCCCCCCCCTCTCTCTAGCTGGCTTTTGCCTGGTGAAAAGCAGCGAAGCGAAACGAGACGGAAAGCACGAGTCCAACAGTGAGTGCGTGGCCTTTCTCTGCCGCAGACCGGACATTTCCACTGATAACGTATATAGAAATACGTGAAACGTTGAATGATCGTCCCCTGGCCCCACCGAGGGAATGATCCCCTTCGCTACCTGATCGTGGGCGCGCGCGGCTTATCTGACACGCGAATTAGTTTAACAGATTTTCCTTTTCTCTTTTCGTTTGCTTTATTACTTTTATTTCGTTTTATTATGATCGTTGTTATTATTATTTTTAAGACACTTTAGGATAATAGTAATATTGAATAATAATCATTTTTATATTGTTATTAATAAATTTGATGATACTATGATTTTAATTATTTTTATCATCTTATTTAAATAGCATTTATACACAATTTACCTTTTTATTTGATGTTAGGTTTGTTTGTAATTAGATTACATATTTTTCAATCATAAAATTTCATTGCTTCGTACTGTTTCGATCAATTATACAGGAATAAAAATAACATTTTACATAATAAAAAAACATTTTTTATAAAAATCATAAAATCCATAATATTAATCATGAAGATAAAACATTTTCATCCATCGATTAAAAAAAAAAGAGTGAGAAATCGAATTTTCCTTCACAACGATCGACACGTACCGCTTTTTGACGAATTTCCATGACAAACAACAATGCACCAAAAAGAATATTCGAATTCTTCAATTTTGGATTCCGGAAATGATCTTATTCTTCACGGAATCGATAGCAACCGCTCTGTACTTTATCGATGCACTCGTTCTCGCGGTGCTTTCGAAATTTCAAACGCCCCGCTCTTCTCCCCCCTTCCCGCCTTTCCTCCTCATCCAAGTCCTCGTAGTTGGCTTCCTAGAACGGAGATTGTGTTTGGACAGGAGGTCGGAAGATTTATCGATAGCGGGCTGCCGCCTAGCTACCGCCGTCTCCGATACTTTACGATCGCCTTCCCCCCCCCCCCTCCCCAATTCCTCTTTCTCTCGTTCTTCCATCTCGTTTGCCATCCAAACCCTCCCCCCCTTCCCACTTCTTATAATGCAGTCATCGGCAGACGTGACAGCTCGAGGTAGGCAACTCGAAATTATTATTCTCTCGGCCGATATTTCCAATCTTCTCATCGGGCAGCCCGAGAGAATCGGCCCCCGATATCTCGGTCCATTGTGAAACTGGAGCATGCGCGATGAAGAAAATTGCCGGTGGAAAGACGCATGAGGGGATGGCAAGGAGGAGGCAACGGTTGCAAACGAGAATTATTCGTGTTGACGTTTCGAGGCACGTACACGAAAAAGCTGTTGCGTCTATATTTCGTCAAACCAAGAGAGTCGAAGGGACAGAGAGGCCAAACCGAGGCTGCGAAATCATCTCGCTTTGGCATCTTCGAGAGTCGAAAGGGTTAACGCGCCGATCATGCATCTTTCACGATTTTAATAACGGGTCGTTAAAATTATGTTTTGGGATCGTTAACTTTGATTTCTGACGCTTCATTTGGGGAAAAAAGTCGACGATGGTTTGGTCTTTTCGATGGTGGTTTTGATTGCGCTTAGGAGGGATTTCCTAGTGTCTGGAAATGGGAAATTGGATGGCTTTGCGGGCGGCAAGAGGGCACGGGGAAACTGGCGATAACTCGTGTCGATACAGACTTACGCTTTCCCCAAATTGTCAAGTTGTTCCAGCCGTTGAAAACTACATATTCCTGATGTTATTTGGAAATGCAAGAGGGCACGGGGAAACTGGCGATAACTCGTGTCAATGCAGACTTACACTGTCCCCAAGCTGTCAAGTTGTTCCAGCCATGAAAATTAGACATTCCTGATGTTATTTAAAAACGCAAGAGGGCACAGGGAAACTGCCCATAACTCACGTCCATATAACCCTACCTTTTTGATCTTTTATATTTTTTTACGCGTAAAAGAGGCCCAATCGATATGCGATCAACGAGTTAATTCAAAGGTGCCTTTCGTCGAGAAAATGAGCGAAGAAGCTGCAGCTGCACGAAATAGCACGCGAATCGGCGGTCGGAAGTGCCACGCGTGAATAGTATCGTCGCACGTGCTAGTTTCGCTGCTCGCGGGCTATAAAGATTCCCGATACGCTGTCTCGCTGTTTTTATCGCGGCACGGCCAGCATTCTCGATACTTAAACGTCGTTCAATTGTCTCGAAGCGTAACGCGAATAACTCCAATGCGAGCACACTCGACTTCCTCTTCGTTCCTATCAGCGTTATCTCAGCGATGCGGAGTATTTCTATCGCGCTGGAATTATCGATTTCCATGGGGAATGGAATTCTAAGCTGCGATGGAAATTCCGAGTTCATTCGAAATTGCATTAGAATGCTTTTGGGTTTGGATGGTCAAACAAACCCAAACAATCTCTTATCCCATAAAAAAGAAAAGTAACTTTCCATTTCGCACGTTGAGATTGTTTGTTTGGGTTTGTTTCGGTGTTTTTTTTTTTCAATACGCCAAAAATATTGATAACACGAGAGCTGATAACATCAGGATAGGTTTATCTTCATCAAATTCGAGTTTCGAACTTCCCCCTTCATGCGTTCCCTTTTCTCAATCTTAACCTCTCAGTTTCGCTTTTCTAAATTTTTTACTCGTTCCCTCAGCCTCTTCCCGTTTCATTCCCATGCGCGAGACATCTCGTGCACAAAGGCTTATCTGACCGAAAGATTCGCGGCGCGCATTCACGGTGCCCTTCGTTTCTAGCATGGGAAACCTTCCTCCAGTGGCCTTAATTCTATACGCTATGGGGGATTGGTTCCCGCGGATTTTGTACGGACAGTTCTCTCGTAATATTCCTCCCGCTCCATCTCCTCTTTCTTCCTTCCTTCATCCTTCTTTTTTCATCTCGTTTGCGTTCCTATGGTTCTTCACCATGGCTTGTGGGAACCCCGAGACAAAAAGCCAACCGAGGGACACGCCGCTAAACGACCGCTCAATTGAAGAACGACCAAGAGAAATATAAATGACGACCAAAAACGACAAAAAAAAAAATGAAAAATGAAAATAAAGGGATGAAAAACGAAAAAAATAAGGAAGTGGTGAACGCGGCGGTGGAAGATGTGGAATTAATGACGAAAAGTTGAGCAAGGATAGCGCCGCTGAACGACCTGTGAATTTAAGAAGAAGCGAGAGAAAAATAAATTTAGAAAAAAAAATGAAAAAAATTGAAAAACGTAAATAGAAAAAAAAAATTTTTTACTAAAAAGTAAAACTTGAAGCTAAAATTTAAAAAATGTATTTAAAAAATTAAAAAAATGTATAAAGAACATTGAAAAAATTAAAAAAGAGAATTGAACAAATTAAAAGAGTAAATCGAAAAAGATGGAAAATAAAATTTTGAACGAAAGAAAATGGAGAACCAAACGGAGGAAGATGTTGGATCAAGTAAAAAAAAAAAGAAAGCAAAAACGAAGGAAAAAAATGGAAAAATGGAGAAAAAATTGAAAAAAAAATAAATAAAAAAGAAAAATTAAAAAAATAGTAATAAAAAACATTGCAGAACATTGCGGCGAAGGATTTGGAATTAATGACAGAAACCCAAGCGAGGACCCGTCGCTAAACGACGAGTGAATCGAAGGAGAAACAGGAGACAAAAAACAAGAAAACAAAAAATGAAGTAAACGTGGAAAAAAAGGATAGAAAAGGATGAAGAATAATGTAGTGGAATATGCCACAAGGGATGGTGACGCGAATTGGGTTTAAGACTGTGTCAAATGACAGTGAAGAGAACTCTCGATGTTTCTCGAGATTAAAAAGAAAAGAAAAAAAAATTATTTCCTTTTTTGTTTCCCTTCTACCTCTTTTAGGGCTTTACGAGAGCTCTGGTCGTCACTCGTAAAGCGTCGAGAGACGTACAACAGAACGAAAATAAAGAGATTCAACAAACGAAAAAACGTAAAAAGAAAGGAAAAAGAAAAAAAATAAAAGAAAACGTTCCTTTTTCACTCCGCGGATAGTACGGACCTGGTTGATGTCCCGGGATGAAACAGAGGTCGCAGGTCGCGTGAGAATTGCGACGTACTGCTCGAAGGGTCCTGAGAAGATACGCACGAGCGTGTCATCTTCGAAGTCTCTCCTGATGAGTTTTACAGCCTGGTGTATTCGAGTGTATTCGTTTCGCTGGGATAACTCCAAGTGTTCCTGAACAGGATAGTTGAGTCTGCAATGAAAGGGAAGGAGATTTTTCTCGAGCCGAGAATCGACGATGCACGTATTTATTTGTTGCTTTTAATGCTTCTTGAGACCCTTGAGAGCTAGGGCCCTTTATCCCCATACTTCACGCTTTTTTATGGTAGTTAAAAAATACTGATAAACCTTAGAAAGAAGAAATATAGATTAATAATAATTCTTGTAATTGTTGATTAATAATTTATGAAATTTCATTTATTTTCATAGATTTTAATCGATAATTAATTAATGGTGTTTTTTAAATTGATTATTTTGATCGAACATATTTTTAAATCAATAATTCTTTGGTCATATTTTTTCAATAATTCTTTGGTCAACAAAGATGAACTTTTTTTTTTATTTCACAGTTGTTGTTCAATATTGTTTATAAATATAAATAAATAATTGTTGTATATGGCAATAGGCTGAAGATCCAATATTCTGTCTTCTCTCATGTGCTGTGACGAATCGTTGAACTCGACGAGCGTGGAACGGGGATGGGCGCCCCCCATATTGTTCTTAGAAAGCAGAAGTTTTGGGGTCTCTCGTGTTACTTTGCGAGCATTTGCAGCGTGTAAACTCTTGTTCCAGTTCCATATGTATCTGGATGTGTCTGCGTGGGAGGATATGTAGGGACTAAGAGAGAGAGAGGGGGGAGGGAAAAAATAATCTGCCGAATCTTTCTTCCAATTAAAAAAATGTATATTATTACAGTTGCAAAATAAAGGAACCTAAATTTACACAAAAGCAATTGTCTTCCAATTGTTCCAAAATTAATATACTTTTTTTCTAATTTTATTATTATTCAACATCATTGTTTGACAAAAATTATATCTGCATGAGTAAACAAATATTTAAAGTAAATAACAAGATAAATCAATCAATATTTATATGCTTTTTAATTTTTATTTACTTTAATTAAATTAAACTTTGACGTAAAGTTGTATGTAATAGGAATTCGTGAAGTTTAATAAAAATCTTAATTAATAAAATAAAATAAATCGGTTTTAGCTAAATTCACATTCAGGTAAATTGAATTATGTGAAATTTATCAAATTAATAAATTTACATAATTAATAATATACATACATTAATTATAATTTAATTGTAATTAAAATAAATTAAAATACATATCAAAATAATAAATAAATTAATTAAAACAAATTTAAATAAACATTCAATTCAAACCTAAATAAATTAAAATCAATTTTTATTTCCCTTAAATTCAAAGTAATTGAATTGCATACATTTTTGTTAAGTCTACTAAAATTTAAATTAACTGCATTTCATTTCATTTAATTATCGTCACTTTTAATTAACTTAATTTAATTTAATTCAATCTTTAAATTAACTTAATTTATTTATATGTTATTTAACCCAAACAAACACAGTTATATTGTAATGCGTCAAATTTAATATTATTTAAAACGTCTTCGGTTTGTTCATCACATAGTAATTACTACCGTGATATAAAGATTCATAAAGAGAGTACGGGGGAGGGGGGGGGGGGTTTGAAAGTATCTCAGACACGAGGACATATGTGTTCGTCGATCTCGGCTCCTCGCAGACTCCGCAGGATTTCGTCCGTGACACATGCGGAACATTGCGTAATTGTAAACCGAGGAGGATGTGGGCGGGTTTAAGAGGGATGGAAGACAGCACCAGGAGCAGCAGCAGCATCAAAACTACCGAAACTTTGTTCTATAGGGCGAGCGTACACCTCCGTATATAACGATAGCAAACGAGCGCGTCCTCGAACAAATCGAGAAATCGAGGGCTGCGAATGGCGACAAGGGCAGATGTTAAAAACGCAGTTGACAACCAAAAGGACGTAAGAGATGGAAGCATTCGTTACCGAATGGAAGATGGTGGCCTCTCTAGGTCTCTTCCGGTCACCGTTTGCACCTTTCATCCTTCTTTTCTTCCCTTATCCGTTTCTTTTCGGTTTTAATGATTTTGGAATGGCTAGAAAAGACTTTTTACTTTTTGAGACGAGAATACAACCAACTGATCAGTCCTAACAGCTACAAGGCTTCCGGCTTTCCAAAGTAAAAGCTGAATCAATTACCCCCAAGAATTTCAAGGTAATATTTCAACCCACAAAATCCAAGAATTCCAAGACAAAATTCCACCCAACAAAACCTAAGAATTCAAAGATAAAATTCCACCCACAAAAACCAAGAATTCCAAGACCAAATTCCATCCAACAAAACCCAAGAATTTAAAGATAAAATTCCACCCAACAAAACCCAAGAATTTAAAGATAAAATTCCACCCAACAAAACCCAAGAATTTAAAGATAAAATTCCACCCACAAAATCCATGAATTCCAAGACAAAATTCTACCCAATAAAACCCAAGAATTCCAAGACAAAATTCCACCCAACAAAACCCAGAATTCAAAGATAAAATTCCACCCATCAAAACCCAAAAATTCCAAGACAAAATTCCACCCAACAAAACCCAGAATTCAAAGATAAAATTCCACCCACAAAATCCAAGAATTCCAAGACAAAATTCCACCCAACAAAACCCAAGATTTCCAAGACCAAATTCCATCCAAGCCCAACTATTCCAACTTTGTTTCTCTTCTCAAGTAAAATTCACCCAACCATCCCTAAGAACCTCCAACTTCAATCCCCAATACTGGGTTGATTAAAAATCTCTGAATCTTCGAAAAAGAAAGCCAAATAATTATCATCAAGAATTCCTGGATGTTTCATCTCCCAAAATTGTTAGCCTCCTCACGAACCCCAACCGATCTCTTTACAACCCCAATCTACACTTTATCAGTATCCAGTTTTCGATATTTCGATCCCGAACAAACCCAAACTGAAGATCAAAAGGATCCTTTATCAGAAACCAGTTTTGGATGTTTCGAGGCCAAACAAGAGAAAAGTGAAGGGAAAAAGGGTGCGAAAACTCCAATCGTATATTTGACACCATTTTTGACGAGGAGTTTCGCGTGTCAAAGAAGCACGTGACCGGGGTTGTGCGTGTGTGGTAATCGGGTACGAAGGTGCTCCAACCCAGTTGGTTGATGCCGAATGTGTTAGGGTTTGGGCTAAAGGGACAGAAAGGCACGAGGACATGTGTGAAATTAGCTTAATCTTACGGGCTCGGATGACAATGGGTGATACAACGGTGGTCCATGTACGACACGCATCAGACGATCGTGTCCCTCATCCAAATGGATATACATTGGGACTAATATATCCCTGTATAAACGTATATACAGCCCTTATAGTTCAGGAGTGACAAATCTCACCCTGAGCCATTAGAGGGAGAGAAAAAGCGAGAGACAGAGACAGAAAAACCGCCCCCCGGAATGGCACCCTCCCCGGAATATCCCTCGGTGTCTTCCAACCCCCTTGTAAATACATTAGAGGATGATCTCTCCATTGGCGCGGGAAACAAACCCCGAATGACGGGGATCATCATATTCCGGGCCCGACGATAAATTCATACCCGACACCCCTACAAAATCGCCCGGGAATCCTGACAATAGTCTTGACGAAAAATACAACGAAGAGTAACAAAAAAAAAATTGACGAGACCGAAAAATTATTGTCAAAACGATCAGTCGAAAATCAGCTGGTCCAGTGACGACAGCAAAGAGTAGTTTTGCTGGAGCTCGGACAATCCACGAATTTTGCCTGGTTGAAGTTTGTTTGGGTTTTTTTGGGTTTGGGTTTGATTGGGTTAATTATAATTTATTGTTTCGATTTTTTTAATAATTAATTTTCAAATTGGAAATGGTTTGAAGATTTAGATAAAATAATTGTATTGTGGATCTGTATAGTTTAATTTTGAGTATAATACTGTTTAATTAATGTAATTAGATTGCGTTAATTTGTTAAACCGTTATAGTTATTATTTTACTATTTATTAGTGTAATATTAGTGCATTTTTTATTATTTTATGAAATTATATTATTGCAATATTAATTGTAATGATATTATTAATTATATTATATTATTTGTAATTAAAGATTTTAATCTTTTGACACAATTAAATTATTTTTTATTAAAGATATTTAACTTATTTTAAAATAATTGATGATACAATGAATAAAACATATTTATTTATTCTTAAAAAGTGTTTTCATTATTTCTTCAGTGAACCCTTAAAGGGTATTAAAACCCTTTAACCGTTCACATCTGATTATTACATTTGTATTAATTGTAAATAAAGAATATACCTTTTTTATTAAACATTTTGTTATGCTGCATTGGAAGATTTACTGATTTTGTTGTCCTTATATTTTATTGCCCTTAGCCCTTCCTCCCAAGACAGAAGGAAAGTGCCTAAAAGCTATATAAATTGTAGATTTAAATTTTCATTTCCAAATTGAAACCGAGTTATCCTTTCGGCTACCTCGGATTTGTCTGTTTCTCGGTGACCAATAATTCGCGAGTTTTCACGCAGGTCGTTTCTACGCTCGTGCGTTGGACGAGATATTACCCGGTAATTTAACAATGAGCCAGCTGGCGCGTGCTGCGGCTGGGGGAAGTTTGCGATCACCGAGTTTTACACGTACAAACTCTCCCCCAACGTAGCCCTTCGAAGGGCCCCACCTCTCGGGACTGCAGCAACGTGACTTACGCCCTTTGCCGTATCAGGATTCAATATATTCGTATCAAAGAGCCAGAGTATCAAGGGCGTAATTATTGTGGCCCTTGAAGGGACGGGGGCCCTTTTTTCCGGCAGATTCCAATTCATTCGTATCGAAGGGCCATGGGATCAAGGGCCTTAAGTTTTCGGCCTTTGCACGCGCACTTTTTCCTATTTGAATTCAGTGTTTTCACATCGAAGGGCCGAGTGACAAAGGGCCCGAAGATTTCGGCTCTTAAAGGGACATACGCCCATTTCCCGATGAGAAATTATATATTTGAAACGATGATATTTCAAGTCCGAGTAACGAAGGGCCTGAAAGTTTTAGCTCTTAAATGCACATAAGCCCTTTTCGTGTCAAAATTCAATGGATTCGTATTAAGGGTCCGAAGGTATCGGCCCTTAAAGGGACAATACGCCCTTTTCCCGCTCAAAGTTCGTTGCCTTCGTATCGAAGGGCCCATCCATAAAGGGCCCGAAAGTTTTGGCCCTTAAAGGGCCCTTTGCGCCCTTTTTCGATGAACGCAAGCACATATGCAGCACTTAGGTACAAATTTGGACAATACCTAGATGCGGATCGTCGATGAAGGGACGAAGGGTGGCCGGAGGGCTTAAAATCGTCGGGCTTTGGCGAACAATAAATCGGGATGCCTCAGCCCTTTTGTCACGGCGGTTCTCGCGTCACTGCCCACCAAATATCTCTTCCTACTCTTTTACGCCCTAAACTATCAGCGCACGAAATTTTATTTGGACACGCGCACATAGAAGCGCAATTTTGCGCCCTTCTGTACTTCAGCGATATCTGTCTACTCTCGGGGACGTATATCAACCGTATAGAGCTAACTAACCGCACCATCCGGACGTTTCTCACCCTCGAACCCTCCTCGCCCTTTTCCCTCGTCTCATTCCGATCCACTAATTGAGTCACACTGTCCGCGTGCCTGTGGCTCTTCACCCAAAATCCCTCGATGTCACTTTCGAACCATTGACTCCTGGAACACGCCGGATCCTCATGGGACGGAAAACGATTGGCGGACAAAAAAAAAATAAAACGATTTTAGCCTCGATAGTCCTTTTGATTGTTGTATTACCTCCTGACTTCATTTGCATCGTTGCGTCGATGGATTATCGGAAAAGGGATTTTTATTTGGATTGATTCCATCGTGACACAAGGGATTGAGAAATCAAAAAAAGGGCTTGAGGGTTGTTCAGAATTTCATGGGAGGTTTTAGGGACGCAAAAGTCGAAAAGAAATGTTTAGGGAGTGACGAGTGTACAGGGAGTAATAATTATTAATTATCTTCTCTGTTGAATACTCGTGAAGTTTGGACTATGAAAAACGAAGATTTTGATCAACAAAGTATAGATCATTGTTTCATTGATAAATTGATCGACCGATAAAACCATTGATCAATTAATTATGTAAATTGATCAACCATTGAGCAACGGTTAATTACTTAATTAATTTATTTATCGAGGAAAATAATTATCAATGAATAAATCAATTAATCAAATAATCAATGTATTTATTAATTCGTCAATCAAATAATCGAACAATTGATAAATCATTAATCGATAAATTAATTAGCTGTAATTATTTTTGAAAAATCTTAACCGATCAACAATCGATTTATTAACAATCCATCTATTAATTAATTAATCGACAAATCAATCAACCTACGTATCAATCAGTTAACAAAAATTAGACTTTCTTTCGAAAAAATCAATTAAAAAAAGAACTTTTTAAGTAAATTTGAAAAGTTAAAATATAGAAAAATAAAAATGAAGATTTCAATTTTATACGTTTATTTAATGTTGATAAAATATTTATTTTAAAAAAATTAGGAAATGTTTATTTAAAGAAATTTAAAAAACGTTTGTTTAAACAAATGATTATTCTTTTCTGAAATCTTTATTAAACAAATTTTTTTTTTGACAATAATTGACTTTTGTTCCCAACTTTTTAAAAATTTATAAACATTATTTTCCGCTGCGATCTGAGGAAAATCCATTTTTCAAAATTGACATTATCACTGACACGAAAAAATGAGTCAACATTGATTTTTTTTTATCGGCTACGTGTCCCGAGCACACTCCCACGCATTGAAGTCGTTTGGTCGTACGAAAAATCCACGTGCGAGATTATCGTTTATGAATAACTGGCCAGCTCGTAAGTACGATCCGAAAGGGATTGAAGTTAGTTTTCGAATGGAGTAGCAACGCCCATACAACGATGTACGCGAACGGGCAGCATTGTGTCGTGAAAATGTATTTGCTCCTGATCGTCCATCCCATATGCCTGAAACGATATCTGTACGTACGTCCATTCTTGTATGTACATGTGTATTGAGGGTGCGTTATGATTAAGTAATAAAACATTTAGGCCCCTGTGCAAGAGCTCAAAATAAAAAAAAAAATCGTGTTCCCCGATCGGAGGGATCCATCTTCCAAACGAAAACCGTATATACAGGCTGATCCAAAAAATGATAATCCCGTGACTCTCGTATACTTACGATTTTTTTAACAGGCGAAAAATAAATATTGTCCACTTTTTTTCTTCCGGAATAAATTGATCATTTTTTAAATCAAAGGACTGTTTATCTATTAAAAAAAAATTCAAACGCATTTTGGAAGCTTTAAGATTACTTTAAGTATTTTATTGCTTGCACTTTCATGGCGATTTTTGAATTAACATTTTTTTGTAAAATAAAAACCTAATTTATCTGGGTCGATTAATTGATAATTTATTTTTCACTCAATAATGCACTCCACGATTATAAGACGCCAAAAAGATCATCGAAAATGTAAGTTAAACAAAAATAAAATCATATTTGAAAATGAAAAATAAATGTATAGTAATATTTCATAATGATTATATAATTATAAGTTATTTGATAATTCATTATTAATGTAATAATATATAATAATTATTAAATTAATTTTTATAGAATTGTTTTTCCAAAGATAAAAAACGTGTCCTAAAAATGATATAAAATGAAGGATAAATTTTTTTAATAACATAATGAAAGAATATGAAATGAAAAAATTAATAAAAAATAATTATGTAAATAAAAATAAAAATAAAAAATCCTATAAAATCAATTTGACATTTTATGGGTCACCCTGTACATATATACATATATTTCTGTGTGCGTATCTGGATTGTGTACACGTCCTGATCTCCACTCATATGTGACTTCGACTCGGTACGAGCTTTAATTCGTGTATACGGTCACCATCCGTGTATCGGAGTATACGTACCTGTGTAGGTAATAAAAGGGCGTGACGACAGATGCAACGTATCTACCCTCACCGCCAATGCTTGCTGGGCGGTTCTAAGAGATTTTACCGATTTTTTCCTTGTTATTTTCGATCGAAGATAGAGAGAGAGAGAGAGAGAGAGAGCATTGTTCATAAGTACACAGATCGTATATGGACGACGATCATTCGATACGATTTATCATACCGAGCCACTTCCGTTTGAAATTACAACCGTTGATTCCCCACCCCCGCCAATGTTGGATATTTATTTATTTAATTCCAAATACGTAAAAACCAAAAAGAGACCCATTTGGAATAAAAAAATATTAACACTTACTATAATAAATTAATATTATAGGTATTTAATATTTTTTAATTTAATGTACCGTAGTAATAAATTATTAGTATTTTTAAAGTAATAATAATAATACACAATTAAACTATAAAAATAATTTATTGTTATTTAATAATTTCGTATTTAATAGTATTTATTGAAATTAAATATTTAAATGTTTTTCCATTATTTCTGGATTAATAAAAAATCGGAATTTAAAAAAAATGAATGAACGTCGAATTAAAAAATAAATAATTAATAATGATTAATAATTATGTATTTTTACTTAGATATTAGATATTTATTTTTTTATTCTTTAAGTAAATATTTATTTGTTAGAATTTAAAGTTTATTATATAATGTTTTTTTTATCGAAAAACCTGAAAAATTTTACATGTTTTATTTTTTTTAATAAAGAATATAAACATGAAACCGTCCCAATTGGGAAGGGTTAAATATTTAGGATTGGAAGGGTTCCCTTCCTACCGTTCACTTTGTCAAACCATATACGTCAATAATTATTTATGAAACATATGATTACGAATTCTGTTAATAATTATTAGTGCGATATATTGTTATCTATTAATAAATAATTATGAATTCAGTATACCATTGCGAATTCAATGTATTCATTATTATTGATCGCATACAAAATTAGCAAGTCCCTCAATAAAGAATAATAAATTCAGCATATAAATACAGACTCACTTTACGAGTCATTATTAATTATGCATTACTTTCATAAGAAGATACGCAGTGTATACATAGTAATAAGTAAATTATTCGTTATTAATTACATACATGAATATCAATACGATTTATCAATAATAATCAACCGGGTTTATAATTAGCGATATTCTTCATAAATAATTATGATTTCGTAACGCGAACACGTATTTCATTCACGAAAAAATGATTAAATAAAATTCAAACAAATTATGTGCCAAAAATTTGATAAAAATATAAATAAATATATATAACTGATAATTCGTAAAAAAAAAAATTCATTCAAATCTATAAACGAAAATTCTTTGAAAAATCAACAAATAGAAATTCATAAATGACAATTCCATTCAAAAATCAACAAATAAAAATTTCTAAACGAAAATTCCATTCTTAAATCGATAAATCAAAATTCCTAAACATCAATTCCTCTCCAAAATCATGTAAAAAAAATGTCTAAAAAAATCAATGAATAAAAAATTCGAATGAACAATTCCTCTCGAAACAAAATAATAAAAAAAAAAATAGAAACAACAATTCCTCTGCATAAAAAGAAAAAAACTTTCGATTTTCTTTCCACCCCCGCCCCTACCTTAAAAAAAAAAGACAAAAAATTTTCATCCCTCAACTTTTTAAGACCTTAATTTGAAGGAGTATCCGGAATCGACGAGATTCGAAAGTTTGAACGAGTTGGAAATGCCAATGAAGGAAACTCGTGTATAAATGAAACTGGTTGGCCAAAATCAGTCAATATTGAAATATATAAAGGCTGTTCTGAGTAAGAGGCCTCGCGTTTTTATAAATACGTCGTGGATCCCTGAAAGGCGGATCAGAAAAAGTTTATTATATACCAAAGAGAGAGAGAGAGAGAGAGAAAGTCGCGTGACGAATTTACCCGACCCAATTCTTTCCTCGTATTCTTTTATTTTCCGTCCTTTTCTTCAACCCTCGCTTGCGTTTCTCAATTAGAAGGGACAATTTAATCTTGTCTCGGTGTTCGATCTTGGACTCTCGAACATTGTCGAGCCAGGACGAAAAAGTTACTCGTTCAGTTGCGTGCGTCGTATTCGTCCCCCTCTCCAGTGGCTTTGGGGTGGGGGTAAGAAATAACACGGCAGACATGTTTCTCGGGCCCATCAATGAACGCGAGGACGTGTATAATCGAAGAGACTGACGTACGTGTGTGTTCGTGTATTGGTGCTCCAGTGGAGGCTTTGATTTATCGTCTCTGCGCCACGAAGCTCGCGGATTGTCCCTAATGCCAGTCATTTCGTGATCGTTGATCCAATCGTCGACTTACATGGCCAACGAGCTCGTGTCCACTTTTCTTTTTTTCGCGTGTGCAGATAGGGTTTATATGGGGTAAAAGAACTTCTTCGTTCACTCAATCGCGTAAAACATGAATTTATATATTATTGTTTTTAACAATATGATTTATTATTATTTTCATAATAAATAATATTGTTCAACATTTATGAATATTTGAATAATTCTTTTTTTATTTATTTTATATTATTACTATTACTTTTTACAATTGTTTATTGTTTATTATTTGTTTGTTTGTTATTAATTTAATCGTAAAAAATATATATTAAATATATAATAATAATTCGTATAAATAATACAATTATTATTTATTACTCTGATTTAATAATAATAAAAAATACAAAAAATTGAAATAGTATGGATATAAAAAATTATATTAATATTGTGGGTATTGAATGTGGAATTTGTAAATTAAATTAAGAGCGATCGATAGCTCTCTGTGAATAACAAAAATAGCCGTCTTAAATATATAATGATAAATTGTTGTGAGAGGTAGGAGAGGGAGAGCGAAAGCTAAACGTATGTTTTGGCACGAACTCGCCCAATGCCCGACACGTGCCACCTATACGCACGTGATCATCGAAAAGCGCGTCTCCCCCTCGATGGGAAAACCGGAACGGCTAGACCTCTCCAATGCGCCGAAAGTATCGTTCCTTCGGACTTTCGGCTTCCATAGCAACTCAAACGGCAACAAAAATCTGTTATATTTTATTTGGTGTTTTTTTTTATTTGAAAAAAATAACGTAAAAATTTGTTGTTTATTTTTATTATTTTTTCGTTGGTTTGATAATCTTGAAGGTCATTATTGGACAATTTTTAAGGACGTCATTGATCGATCTTAAAGGCGTTCTTAAAAGCCTTACTGAACAATTTTGCAGGCCCTCATTGAATGACCTTGAAGGCCCTCATTGAAAGCCCTTGATGACCCTCATTTACGCCGTCATTTCTCGACCTTGAACGTTTTCATTGAACATTTCGAAAGCCCTCATTCGACGACTTTGAGGCCCTCAGTATCAAAATATGATCGACCAATCAAAGCCCATACGAGGTTACCAGATATAGGCTCTAGCAAAGCTAGGAAAATTCTATATGGACCCAACCAAAATTCTAATTGAATTTTGACACCAGACACCACAACCCCACTAATCGACGAAAATCAAACAGCTCCCGATACTTTCGAATCATACGTCAACACCATAATACCAAACCTACCTGCTTTCCATCACTTTCACTGTACAAGGTCATCATCGAATCCAGCTTTTTCCTAAAAACTACAAAATCCTAAAAAAAAACTACGAAATCCTAAAAAAAACTACAAAATCCTAAAAAAAATTCCAAAATCCTAAAAAAAAACTAGAAAAACAAAAAAAAACTTCGAAAATGAATATTTTGGCTGATGGAAAGAAAAGGATGTGTTTCCAATGGATCACCAAGATGTTAGACTCGGCTGAAGAAGTTTTATTGGAGTTGCTGGCACGAGCCCTTTTGTCGAGACACCCTAGTCGTCATCATCATTCTGAAGAGCCGTTAAACGATGAAGTGAAAAAGAAAAGAAGAAAAAACGGTTCCCCTCGGATTGTTGGGCACGGAAGTTCATTTCGAGCGAAGGACCACACTGGGTCCAAAAGCCGAGTCTCATTTCGAAGAGATGATGTTTCGGGGGCGTATATCCGAGCACCCACCAACCATTTCTTACCGTTACAGGATTCAAACCCCCATAAGCATCTGCGTGTATGCATAAAGTGCACGTTGGTACCTTGTATGTACGACCAATCGTGAAAGTACAATGGAGTACGGTTACCCTGGCATCTGACCTCATCTAGAATGTCGCATTACAATATGAATGCACGAACGTGCGATGCTGCACTCTCTATAATACTCTCCTGTGGCATTAAATGCATTGCTATCACTGTATACGTATTGTCCATACGAGCCAACGTAATAACTGGCACGCGACGACACTCCGAAGCCCTCGTACAAAATCCAACGTCTTGAAAGTCACTGCTATGAATAATCACTTTTTATGATATTTTTAATAATTGTTTTTTTTTTAATTCTTTAATTAAAAAAATTATTATAACTTATTTAGCGTACTAATTATTTGTATATTGTAATATATCATTGATTATTTAATAAACAAATGATTGTTTCGTATTAAAATATAATAAGAATAATTGAATTTTTATTCCAATTATTGCAGATATTATCTGTCTCGAAGTAAGAATAATTATTCATTTTATTTTTTTGCCATCGATCGGAAAATTGTAATATTCTATTATTATTATATTTTTACAAATAATTCATCATTTGATTTTCACACTTTTGATATTTATTAATACAGTTTGTAAAAAGATTATTTCTGAAAAATCGGGTTTTTTCAAAAATATGTCCGGATCAACCCAGTTTATCAATAGAAAGAGGAACCACCAAATCGAGAACGTGAGAATTTTTTTAGTAAGGCATGATAAATTATTTTGATGAATTTATTTTAGTGATTAACTTTTTTTAAATATTTTTGTTATTTATAATGTTTTCATTTATATTTATATTCTTTATTGGAAAACAAAATAAATCAAGAAATTATAAATAACTAAAATATAAATAAAAAGTTCATAAATAAAATAAATTCATTGAAGAATATTTAATAACTTTACTGATATTTTTTTATTTGATTTCTTCATTTTTTTAATTTATATTTAAAAAATTATAATTAATTGTTAATGTTATTTTTTCGACGTTTTTCATTTTGAGGTTAAACGCAGCACGCGATTGAGGAAAAAATTCAGGTGTCTTTCCCCGAGCTCCGGTGAGGGGCTTTCCGTCCTCAATGCTGCTTTTTTGCCATGTAACGCGTTATGTGAATATAGCTATGCAAGGATCACGCGAGCTTCCGCAAAAGGCGACCGAGCACGCGTAATTGCCGAGCCAGCGTCGTACCCGAGAACGTCTTTCCTCACAAAATCGACTAATCGCTCAGCTGCTTTTCTCCTTTACCTTGGCGGCCACTTCGCTAATTTTTCTTTTTCTTTTATTTTATTTTTTATGGCTCTCGTGCAGGGAGAAGGCTTCGAGTACTTTCCGCATGCGGTGCTCGAGTCTACGATAGAAGCCGATCGTTCTTCCCTTCAGGTTGTCCAGCCTCAAATGGACAGTGGAAAACTTCAGGAAAAACCATATTTTCCCTCTCTTTTCCTATTGAGGGGAACAATGATACGTACGTATTAATCAGGAAATTTTTTATTTTTTTTTCAAGATGTCACCTGATGGATGTTGAAAAAGTTGCTAATATTCTTGAAAATGTGAGAAATGATAGTTGTTGATTAAATAATTATAGATTAATTATCAGTGCGGAGTTTTTGAATTTTGATTATTTTATTTTATTATTATTCTGGGATTTGGAAAATATTGTAATATTATTCGGGAGTTTTATAATGTTTTATTATTGTTCTAGAGTTTTGGCATATTTTATTTTATTTTTATTATCATTATTTATTTATCATTATGCCGAAATTCAAAAATATCGTATTATCATTCTGGATTTTTAGAATATCTTATTATAATTTTCGAATTTTAAGAATTACCTATCATTTTTTCTAAAATTTTAGAGTACTTTATGGTTATTCTAAAATTCTCGAATGTTCTATTGTTCTTGTCGAATTGCGATCCAAGGTTGAATAAACGATCGAAACTTGTCCAATTCAGATCCAAGCTCCGAAACTATCAAAACTAGTCCAATTTTGATCCAAGCTCGAAAAAAATATCAAAACTTGTCCAATTTTGATCCAAGCTCGAAAAAAACATCAAAACTTGTCCAATTTTGATCCAAGTTCTAAAAAACATCAAAACTTGTCCAATTTTGATGAAAGCTCGAAAAAAACATCAAAACTTATCCAATAGCGATCGAATCAAACGAACATCATAAAAGAGTCTCAAAGAAACATCGAATGGTTGATGGATCCTTATAGGGTGTAATCTTCGAGTGTATATCAGCTGAGAATTCGCTGGTTTTATTGGACCTCGTGTTCATTGGAGATAGTAGCGTGATCGGGCCAAGTGAAGGCCCTGGTCCCGTTATTTCCGACAAGGAGATGGGCCGACGGCTAATTTCCGGTTCTAGAGAAAGAGGATCAGCGCATCGATCAAACACTCTCTTGTCTGGGGTGAAGAGGCTCCCGAGACAGATAGAAAGTTCGTAGTACTTTTAGTTTCGATTTTCTGGGCCTCTAAACGACCCTAAAAGAAATCAAGAAGAAAAAATCCCCAAAAGGTATATTTTTGGGGATTCGAGAAAGAAACTAGAAATTACGAATTTTTTTCTTCTTCAGTCACTATCGTCGAAGCCAATAGTCCTTTCCATTCCAGCTGCAGCGGTATTTATTGAGAACCCTTTGATGGCCGACCTTCTCAGTTCGACGTTCGTCTCCCCAGGATCGTATTGCCCCATAAAGAATCGCCAAGCGAGGACACTCCACGCACACTCGACGCAGGCAATTTCACGCCTCTGCGAAAGGCCGGTACAATCGTCAAATATACGAGACGAAACTCTCTCCCTCGCCTTCTTCGACTGGACGCCGCGACCTGATACACTTTGTGAAAGATTTCCCCCCGGCTCGTTCTTCAGTGATTCCCATGGGAGTTTCTATTCCAACTGGAAGTTGAAGACCAAAAGACAAGATTTGGAAACCACTGGAAGCTTTGAATTGGTCTCTTGTTCTTTATTATTCCTATATGACACACATGCACACGAATATGCATGTGTGTCAACCGATAAGTGCAAAATTAGACTGGGAAAATGCGAAAAACCTTTTCTAGAATATTTTTTCGACGTTTTTGGTGTAAATTTTTGATTTTGGGGGAAATTAATGGCAAATCTGTGTTCAGGGGATCAAATTACATTGAAATGGACCGATAAAAAAAATATTGAAAATCCAACATTTTTTTTTATTGTTGGGCGATATAAGATTTTTCACTCAATTATCGATAACTTTTACTCCACTCTGTGCTTGATCTTTTTGTTATGATTTTCTCTTCAAAATGCTTTTTTAATCATTAATATCCGATGATTTTTCGATTTTTGGCAGAATTTCAAAGTCGGACCATCGATTTTTGCAAA
>JAPYZI010002412.1:0-33690 GCA_030523105.1 Ophioninae sp. A BG-2022a | reverse complement strand
AAACTATGAGAGATATCGATACGAATCCAACGCCATTATTTAAGTTAGGCAAAAACCTTTTCCAAACTCACCCATTGAACCTCCATAGCATATAAGAAGTTTACTCTGCGGCCTGTTGAAATTTCGTGATTTTTAAGATTCCGGGAAAGTGGCCGGGGAAAGTCGAAAATTTTTTTTTCCGTTTTTAATCTCTCAAAAGGATCTGTTTCATCGGAAATTTTCTGCTGATTACGAAAATGCCCGAGTTTTTCCCAAAAGTGCAAAATTAGACTGAGAAAATGCAAAAAACCTTTTCTAGACTATTTTTTCGACGTTTTTCTCTGCTGCAGCTCACGGAAGCTATCGTAGCAACGAAGGTTACGAATTAGCGCAGTGAACAAGTAACGAGTGACAAGTCAAAAAATATATAGATTCTTCGAAAAGATGCAAGCGCCGTCGGTAAGAACGGAGAATGCGAGCCGCTGCGCCGCCAGAGAGAAAATCGTTGAACTGGTGGTACATTGTTGTCACATTTATGTGAAAATTTCGTTTGCGTTTTTTGACAGGCATTTCGAGTTTGCCATTAATTAATATAATTGAACGCGTATTATAATTATAATCATTAATGATAATAATAATAATAATAATATATAATATTTCATATTATATATTATTATTATTTTTAATATATTATTTATATTTATATATATTTATATATATTTATATATATTATTTTATTTTTTAATAATAATAATATATAATATTTCATATTATATATTATTATTATTTTTTCGCTAATATATAAGTATATTAGCGAAAAACAAGTATCAGAAAGTAAATAACACTGTCGTTCCGTACCAGTATCAATGTACTTTCGATTATGTGCTCACGACTGGAGAGATGCTGTGCTTTGGAACTGTGTCACGATTACCAGGCGTTCGTGCGTAAAGATATGACTGGTGTGGGTGTAAACGTATTCGGGGCGAGTATACCGAAAAATCGATAATGAGCCCTGTGTGAGTTGCGTCCATAAGGTGTGCCATGACCGCACGCTCTGTTAAAAGCAAACATTGTTGCCCTAATCAGAATGAAAGCATGAACAATTGGGGATCGTTTCCACCCAGAAAGAACCATTTAATCGTCTTTGATAAAAAAAACAACCAAAAGAATAGATTGATGATCATCAGTACTTACATTTAATGCTGATGAAAGCACTGATGACGTCAATAGGGTCTTTGATGTCATCACTAATGATTTATTATTATTTATTTATTTGGTCGGTTGCATGTCTACTGGTAATTTTTAATCTGCAGGTTTAAGGGGAAGTTACTGTTCTGAAGCATACAAAATTTATCAGCTTTCTAGTTTTTTTTTTAAGTAAACTTTTTTTTACCTAAGTTTTTTAAAGTAAATAAAATAAAGTAAAGTAAATACTTTTGTAAATTAGTTTCCACGTATCTTAATCTTTTATCAATGGAAGTAAATTGAATTTTTTTTTTTCATTGACAGAAAATAAAAATTGCGGAGCCAGATCTCGTCAAACAAAAAAAAACGCATGGCGGATTTGACAATTTATCTAAATTTTAAAAAACGCGTTGAAAATGATCAAACTACGCTAAATGTGACGACCTCAGTTTTAGTTGTTTTTTTTTCGACAAACCCTTGGATTAGAAAATGGCAGTCGTTGGAGGAAAAACCCCTATGATTCCGCTCGTTTTTTTTATTCTTCTTTAACGAACCGAAAAGATATTTGTAAATAAATTTCAGAGTATTAAAAAATTAATAAAAAAACAATTTAATTGAAAATTCAATAAACAATTTATATGAAATTGAAATGGCAAGGAAATTTATTAAAATACCTATCCTCGCCTTAAATTACATTTGGATGATGGACGAAAGTTTCATTTGAGTCAACCTATAGTCCAATAGCTTAAAAAGAAAACTGCCACTATTTGCATTTGGTGGGTTTGATTTGAAATTCCTTTTTTTTTCATTTGATTGATCGCTGGTTCTTTAATCAGGACTTTATGATTTTCCGCAGGAGTGGGCTAAATAAATGAGTCAATTTAAAAGTGTGCTGAACAATCCTACGTCATCTCTACGTAACAGGACTTGACGGAATTCTTTTTTCTTTCATTTTTATTAAAGAAAAAGGAGCTAAAGATTAATCTCTTAGCTAATGATCAATGACCAATGATCAATGACCATCGATCAATGACCAATGATCAATGCTCCATGACTCTCAGTACACCTGGCAAGAATCAGAAAGTGAATGTATTGAATCTAGTCTGATTGAACATGAGCCCAATGTCCAATCTCTATCCATACCAACATCAGATCATCATTGATGATACATCATCCCCACAATTGTTCAGAAAATTGTGAGGTCAGGTCAGCATCAATATTTAGTTAGAATGGACCAGCTGTTGTGCCTGGTGATACCCGTGGATATTGGACAACTGTAAGCCGGAGCTTTGGAGAACCGGACGGGACAAATCCTGCGAATAATCGGTCAGAAAAAAGTATGGTTATGACATAGATGCAGATACACGGTGAGTTGTGCAGACATAGATATGGAGGCTTTACGCTATAATAGCTGGAGCTTACATTTATATTCTGGAGGGAATGTAGATCAGGGGGAATATTGAAGCAACCTTTACAGGACCTCGAGACTTGATATTGGCATAAAGGATTGTTGGATGACGGTATTGAAGGAATATTATTTTTTATTCGAATCAAATATTACAGAAATCCCAGTCTACCAGGATTTACGTTCGTATTCACAACGCCAGTCTCTCAACCAAATATTCCATATATTGCAATTTAATTATCCTTAATTGTATTATTAATTTTTATTCAAATGTATTTACTGCAGTAATAAATATTTGTTATCATTTATTATTACTGGCTTCTGAAATACTCGAATAAATTCTTCACGGTCGATACTCGACGGAAATTTACATTGGGTCGATTGGAATGTTTATGTCGCTGCCAACAGATGGCGCCGGATTCACTATTTTCTCGAATAAAAAATTGGCAATCCAACGACAGATCTAAATATGGCACTGGTGACATTTGTGCGATGTCTTATCATGATCTATTTTGATTCTCTTTACGATGCCAAGTTTTGTTCCAAATAAGTCACACTTCCCGGAATTTATGGTCCATTATAACCTGGCAAACAAATCGGCCACGGAAGTCCATCGTTTCGGAGAGGAACTGTGTACTGAACATGCTTCGTTGAGTGCAACGTGCAAAGAGTGCTTCAGTCTCGTACAGAAAGGCCATTTCTGTATAGACACTAAAGGCCGAGGAAAACCACTTGAGAGAGGGGTGCCAATGAGTAAAGTTGTTGAAGTCTGTTTCTGGTTGTTCAGATTTGTTATTGGGTCCGTTGAGGTTGGAATTTGGGTTTGTTCAGGTTTGAGTTTCGATTTGTTCGGGTTTCAGTTTAGGTTTGTTCGGATTAGGTTTGGTTTTGCGTTCCTTTAGGTTTAGATGTGCCTGGGCTTAGATTCGGATTAATTTAGGTCTAAATTTGGTTTTGATTTTCTTTAGGTTTGAGTTTGGGTTTGATTTTCTTTAGGTTTGGATTTGTTTAGGCTCTTTCGGTGTATGTTTAGATCTATCAGATCTAGGTTTGGGTTCAGGTGCCAATCAGTGAGATTGTTCCAGTTTGGGTTTGTTGGGTATGAGTTTGGGCTTAGGTTCGTTTTTGGGTGTCTTCAAAGTCAGGTTTCAGTTTGCTTAGGTTTATGTTTGGATTTTTTTAGATTTAGGTTTGGATATTTTTAGGTGTAGGTTAGGGTTTAGTTGCGCTTACTTTCGAGTGTCTTTGGGTTTAGAATGAAGTTATTTGGGTTTAAGTGTCAACCAGTGAGGTTGTTTAAAGCTTGTTCAGGTTTTGATTTATTTGGGCGTAGATTTGGTTTTCAGTTTCACTCGATTTCAGTTCGGTTTGGGATTAGGTTTGAGTTATTTTAGGTTTAAACTTGATTTTTTTGAGTTTAGGACGTTTAGGTTTCTTCAGGCTTAGGCTTGGGTTAGTTTGGATTTGGTTTCCTTTGGTTTGGATTTTAATACGTTTAGGTTTCGATTTGTTTCAGTATAGTGGTTTGGGACTAAGGTTAGGACCGGGTGTGGGATTAAGTTTGTTGAGATTAGCTCGAGTCTGCATCAAAGTTTTCATATGGGTACATGCGGTAACTAATCCCGAGATATTTGGAGAATTCCTGCATGGCAATCAATTTCATCTACATCGCTTGCGAACTAGTAGAACGAGCGCGGTATCAATGATCCGATGCAATCCAAGGTTTTCCGAGTGCTCACTAATTAATATCAGGTCGCTAACGAACCCATTGGTACACTTTGCCAATCGTAATGCGATCTCGGGTCGTTCCAAAAACACTCTATTGAAGCCTTAGAAGTTCCATTATTGCGACAAGAATGAAGTAACTCCTTGCCACTGATAACGTTGAGGACTCTGGAGCAATGTCCCTGAAGCTTCTCTACAGCAACGGATTATTATCATACCTGGATTTCTTGGTACGATCGTACTCAGATTGTTGGTCAAATAATTGGAAATCCAAATTTCTTTCACATAAAAAACTTAGTAAATTCATTCATTTACAACTTTGCCATCAGATTGCGTTAAACTTGTTAAAATATTGACGTATACGTTTGTATGCATATAGTGAATTTTTGGAACGTTTTTCAAGGTCAAAATAATCCAACTCAAATTAAATTTAGAATTTCCAAAAATTTATTCGAATTTCATAGAAATTAAATTTGATATTCATTTTTGTACATTTGAACATGTACATTTGAACATTTTTGTACAATTGAACATCGAAGATATTTCGAAATTGAATTTGAAAAAGAATTCCAAATTTCATTTCGATTAAATGGAAAATTTACAAAAAATATTTTGAAATGTAATTTTGATTGAATACCGAATTAATTCTTGCAAATCAAAATCTAATCGAAGATCGAAAATAATTCGAAAATTAATTCGTGATTTAATTTCAATTTTAATTCGGATAAATAATTCAATAAATTACTCAGTGATTCTAGAAATAATTTCAACAACGTATTAATAGTTTTTTTCGATTTTGAAAAATTATAGCTATTGACCTGATTTTTTTGCTCGTATAAATTAATGTTTTAATATTTTTCAAAAATAGCGTCTCGCCATGGATGGAAACCAAAAGCTCCCGAGATACGTAGTTGAGCCCAATTGGATGCTGATCGTCATGATCACTGTGCACGTTCGGATTCGGTTCATACGGTCGACTCGATTTTGTGCCTGAGTAATATTAGTTCATAGCTGTTGTGCAGAGCGTGCTGGGAATAATTTCACAATGGAATGAAATTACGCGTACAAGGTATTATAGTGAGTGGCACGTGGAATGACACGTACGTTGATGTACAAGATACGCGGGCTTGATGGCGCAGTGAATTCGTTCCATAGGACGGATGAGCCATAATGCAGTGCATTAACACGCTTGTACGCGATAAGCCCCGGAATCACACAAAGGGTGATTAAAATGAGCAACGATCGAAGTCCGCAAGCGTGTTATGTACGAGCATCAATGTAATCGTTAATCACACTTTAACTATTGTAAATAAAACAAGATTTTTTTTCCCTCGTTCTTCAATAAAAAAAAAAAAAAATTAATTACGAAAATCATAAAAATTACGAAAAATTTTAAAATCACGAAAATAAAAAAAAATTACGAAACATTTTCAATACTCCAAGCGAAGAACTTTTCTCACATTTTCAGAAATATGACAGATGAAATTTAGATTCCTCAGTTTTTACTATTTTTCTTTTCGAGGGAGCATTTAAGTGGAAATCGAATTTGGGCTTTGATAGGGCTTATATGATGTTTGTTCAAAAAGTACGGTGACTATAAATTTCGCAGGATACGTACATTCGATTGTTAATTTTCTAAAATTCTGAATTTCAATATTTTGTTACTGCGAATTTCGTAAAGCTCATGCCAGTAAATGATTTACGAAATTTGTTTGGGTTTGTTTGGTTTCGTTAGTTTGATTGAAAACCCTTGATTTTAAATAAATCCAAATAGATATTGATGGATGGAGATTTTTGGAGAATAACGAAAAATCTTTTTTGTTTTAACAAACCTCTTATAGAATTTCCCTAGCTTTATTAGGACCCTAATTGGGTAGCTCAGAAGAGCTGTTAAAGACAGAATGATGAGGGTCTTTAAGATTGCCTGAACGACGTCTTATGGTAACCATGGTGATTCCATTAATTATCCCTGACAATGCATGTGCGTGTGTGTTAGCTTAGGAAGAAATCATTTTTCTTGTGACAAACATTGACCGAAAATTAGTCACTATAAAGTCACTATAAAAATGTAAAAAAAAATCGACTGGGATTATTCAAAAATATGCACTGGTTCCATTAATGAAAAAAGGCTATTATAATAGCACATACGTCACTTTTAGAATGAATTGACCTACATGTAAAATATAATACATTTTTAATACCCTCATATATTTTTGTTCTTTTTTTGGATACACTTTCGGACTCTATTTTTTTTCCATTTTCCCACCTGCGAATTTAGTTTAAAAAAAAAGAAAAATATGCTTACGAAATCAAGGAGGGTGAAAAAAAATTCAGAGCTTGCGCAAGGCTCCCAAAAATGGTTTCATGAAAAAAAAAACGATTTTTTTCGTCCGTTTCTTACTCATGAATTTTATGCTTCATAAATTTTAAATCAACCTCGCGAAAGCTCTAGCCGGTTTGTAAAAATTTAGTGGTCGCTCACGAGCCCCGAAATTTCCAATTTTTTCCATTTTTTGCTCTTTTTGTTTATAAATTTGACATTACGTAAAATTTTCAAAACGAATAATAGTTTTTTCGTTAGAAATAATTTTTTAAATGGACTTCAAACCCGAGAACAACTATCGTCGTAAAAAATTTGTCGAAAACCCCAATAGAAAAAAAGATCTATAAACACTTTTTTTTTACAAAATATTATTATACATAATTCAGAAAACGTAACACTTCGCTGTTTTTATTTTACAAGGAACAGCGTAGACGATGTGTATATTTTTCTTATGAAAATTTTGAATTTTTGAAAACCTTGAGTCATCGCTAAATATTTTTTGACCAACGAGAAATTTTGCAAAGTTAATTCAAAAATGATAAAATTTAAAAATCATAAATATAAAATTGAAAAAAATGTATATATATATATATATATATATATATTTACTCACGAAGATCGGAATTTTTGGGAGTCTTGACGAAATTGTAATTATTTTTTAACCGTTTTCACATTTCGCGACAATTTTTTTTTTTAAATAAAGAAAATTGAATGATGAGAAAAATGTGAAAAAATACAGCTCAAAGTTGTACCAACCTTCTATAACGTACCTGACGCATGTGAGGCCCGGTGCCCAATAAAGTCCATGTTTTAAATATTCAAAACTACAAAGTCAAACGGATAAAGCTCTCATCGTCGAGTGTCTAACTTTGAATGGCCGCAATTGCCATAGCAACCGCCGTGCTGTGGCGAACCCAAACAAATTTGCATTCGATAGAAGGGGGGGCGTACGATATCGCACGTAGGCGTTTATTAAATTACGACGTACAAAAACTTTCGAAAATAAAAAATGTTTTCAATATTACTAAGCGAATCTTTATTTTAATTATATATAGAGATTTATTATCACTATACACGCTATTATAAAAATTCAATTTGAAAATTGAAGATTATATATTAAAAAATTTTTTGTACGAAGTTAAAACGGGTATAACGTTATTAAAAAAACAATTGTCCGAATAAGGCCCAGAAGACGCTTTTTTTTTAAAAAAAAGCTAATAGTTAATAGTGAACATTGTTTTCTGAACCGAAATTATTATTAATACATTGATTATTGAATAAATGATTGAATAAACATTTTTATTTTATTTAAAGATTGGTAGTTTTTTTTGTACTTAAAAAAAAATAAGGTGAGCCTTACACGGGTCAAGTATCTTACCAACTGGTTTCAAAAGTTAGTTCCAACAAGATCCTTGAGGGGTTGGTTGTAACATTTCTGATACCCAAAGTCCTAAATATCCCTTTAAAAGTCCTAACTTTTACGAGGAATGTCCTGTCAATTTTCTGGAGGGACATCCACCACCTACGCAGCATCGTCGATGCGCGTTCAAAATTTCATTTCCATGCCAGTAGCATCCATCATGGTTTACGTTCTGATGAACTTTTGTTCTCAAAGACTGGAGAATTGAGGTCGCTACTGTCGATATTCCGTTGCAACAAACGGACGCTTTTGCATAGTAGTCAAAGTGCCCACCTGTAAACCGGAGCTGCGTAGATACCGAGGGAATCCTGGTGTCGGGTCGGCATCCGGAATAAAAATTCCGAACGTGGCGAAGCTTCAGGAGTGCGCGTGAATTGTAGAGCCCTGACTTTAGTTGCCGCGTGTACCGAGTGGTTCAATAAAAATTGGCCTGGATAGTATAGCTTTATGCGAGATATTGGAAAAGGGCGGAGGTTTGCTTAAAAAATGTTATGGAAAAAGAATATTACGTGGTTAGCGATGGTTATTTTGTTTACGTCGTTTAAAGTAAATTTATGATTGTTGCGGTTTTGTTTTTGTATTCATTATTGTTTGGATTTGTTTGGGTTGGTTTAATTTGATTTTTTACTATTTCATTTTATTATTATTATCGCTGTTCTTTTTCCAGTTGTATTTAATTATTGCTATTGTTTTTGTTTGGGTTTGTTGATGTTGTTTTTCTTATTGTTGTTTTTATTATTGTTGCTTTTCTTATTGTTCTTTTTTATTGTTGTTGGTTTTATTATTATTCTTGTTATCATTTTTCTTTTTGTTTGTTTTTCTTATCGTTGTTGTCGTTGTTTTTGCTATTGTTCTTGTCGGTTTTGTTAATGTTTTTATTATTGCTTTACCTGTTATTTTTGGTTTTTGCTCTTCTTTTTGTCGGTCTGTCTGTTATTTTTGTTGTCATTACTTTAAGTGTTGTTTTTTTTTATCGTCGTTATCGCTATTTTTATTTAACTAGCCTCCTTATTTTCGTTGTTGACGTTATTATTGTCATTTCTTTTTTCTTTGCCGTTTTTTGTAGTTATTTTATATTTATAGTTATTTACAACTAAAAATAATGTTCGTAGTTGTTGTTCTTAAAAATGTTTGAAAAGACGTTTGGCCACATAGAACGAGTTTAACGTCTGCGCGGTAAGAAATATATGAACCGAGCCATCCATCTCGATAAACCCGATAATGATCGCTTCTGACTTTTCTGCAATATCGATGTTTATAAAATACCGAGATAGCCGAGTTTCTGATGATACACACCGTGTATATATCTACAGCCTGTGTTTATATAACCGATGCGGTATGCCATTTGGAACCGCCAACGCAAAATGAACCTGAAAACCTCTGCATCAGGCGGGGCTAGCGCGTCGTGGGCGGGAGATGCAATAATGCTGCCATCGGTCTAGATACAGGCGAAAAAGTGATCGAATTAACCACTATCGGAGGCAGGAAAACAAATGATCAAATCGATAGAACCACCGCCGTAGAATGGAAAAGAAGAGAAATCGGAAGGAACTTAGTTATCAGGATCAACCCAACGTCTTTTTCCCAATTTCGTATTCTCTTTGGAAACGAAAAAAAACAAAAGTTCGTTCGTTTTAAAATTTGAATTTTATGATACCACGATTTTTGAATGTTGTATCTTTTTTATCATTCCGGCAAATCAAATGTACACAAATTTTCTATGAAATAGTTTTTAAAAACACTATTTAAAAAAAAAAAATAAATAAATTATCAAAAATACTTTTTCTTTTTTAGATAATACTTTATTCGAAAGAATTATATAATTTCGTATTGTTTTATATACATTTTTAAGCCTTAATTATATTTTCTCTTAAAAAAGAAATAATCCAATCAAGAGTAAAAAATAAGTAAATAATTCGTCGCAATAACTTAATAATGAATTACTTAAATTAATAATTATCGAACTCGAAAAAAAAAAAAAAAAAAAAAAAAAAAAAAAAAAAAAAAAAAGCAACGACCTTGAGACCTCAAGATGTCCCTGAGCTTGATAATCATTTTCCAAACCTGGTTTGCTCACGTTTCCCTTCGTCTCCTTCCACCTCTTCAAAAACCAAGAGAAGAAAAATAAAAGCAATGACCTTGAACCAACGAGATGACCTTGAGTATGAAAATTCTCGTTGAAATTCTACGTTTCTCATGTTTTCCTTTGTCTCTACCGTTGAGAGGAAAGAAGCGAAAAAAAAATAAACAGACTTCAACCTGAAATTGGACGAAGGCGTCGATGCTGGGTCGAGAAGTCTCTGGAGAGGGCACAATGCGAGTTCTCTTCACACTATCGGGAAATTTGCATTGCTGGGAAAGTACGCGGTTGGGAACGTCATCGAGCTGACAACGAAAGTCGTCGAGGAAAGTTCCCTCAAAGTTTAGCTTCTCCCCCCTCTTCCCACCCACTCTTTCACGCTCACTCTCTCTCTCTCTTTTTCTTTTCCTCTCTCTCTCTCTCTCTCTCTCGCTGTGCAAACTACTTCGGTCTACTCGGCAAAGTTGTTTCGCTTTCAGCGTGGAGAATCTTCGTATTCGCTCTCCTCTTGGATGAGAATCGGGCCCAGTGGAAGGCACGGTATTCAAAGGATCTTCTGGACCGCAGGATGACGCAGACGACAAAACAGATACGCGATGGGAAGGGAGGGGGGGGGGGGGGGAACGAAATATCGCCGACTGCGAGTGAAGTGCAATCGGAAAGGAGTCGCAATACGAAAAGATTGTTGAACGAAGTGTAGTCGACGCATTCCAATCCTTTCGTGTTTGGAAAGCGAACACTCAAAGAATTGTTTTTTTTTTTTTTCGTTTTCCTTTACTACGAACGAACGGGCGGTTTTTATTTTCATCAACTGAATGCGCTTTATTTACCGGATGTTCGTTTGATGCGTATATATGACGCGAAAACGAAACGCCATTTTGAAAAAAAAAAATTTAAGATGGTTCGAGATTTTTTTTTATTGTAAATTCGTCACTTTTGTGAAACTGAAGGATGGCATTCGGGTTAAGTGGGCGCACTTTGCTACTTAAAGAGTCGTCAGGGTCAGAGGTAGAGGTGATAAATAATAAAAAACATATCGAATTGCGAAATTATGGAATACTTTCACGTTTTGTAAATAAAAAGGATTAATTAAGAATGTTCAGGATGAGCACACTTGATCCATGTTGTCCAATCCTTTTGGGCTAATGCGCACACTTACCCCGAATGACTTTACCTCGTACATCCAAAGTACTATTTTCGCTACCGTTTTGATAGAAATTTTAGTCAATTATTATTAACCTTCTCGTAAATATCTGGACGGTACGGAAAATAAAAAAATGTTTTTAGATCGTGGTATTTTATAATTGAAAAGACCAAAATGCAATGTATCAATTTTCTTGCCACATTCTGGGGATGTAAATTTTTTTAATCAGCAGATCGTAACGTTTTGGCAAAATTCTGAACAGGTCACAAAATTCAAATTCGTGAATTACAAATTTAGCAAGTGTTAATAAAATTCAAATATTTTCTTGAATTAAGGTATTGCTAGAAAGATATTAAAAATAGCAACAATTCTTAAAAATTTGAGGAACGATAGTTTTTGATAGAATATTAATGCAAGTATTATTTTATATTTTTTTACTAAATAATTTATTAGCATTTAATGATGTATTAATATTTAAATCGTATTTTTTTATCATCTGGAAGACCAAAATTCAAAGCCTACCATATTAGATACTTTTGGTATCCAAACAAACCGAAACTAATTTTTCATTTTGGCATACGGGCCGTGCCAGTGTTGATCCTTTTGTACTCTATCAACCTGAATAGTCCATTAGCAATATTGACCCCCGACTCGACCCAATTTCCGTTCACGATATCATTTCTTTGGCGTGAATTTTCATCATTTCCACCAGCCAAAGTACCACGAGTGGAGTTTACGAAAAACCTGTGCAGCCCTGAAGAGGAAGATTGCGATTGCATTCGGTAGTTTGTAATAATATCTGCACCGAGGGTCCTCGAATGGAGTGGAACATCAGCGTTGTTCATTGACGAGCAGAAAATGCTCATTAATGGTTTCAAGTAGTCGAGAAATTTGAAGGATTTTTTCTGGGATTTATAGCTCCAAGAAATTCTTATCCTTTCGGTTCGTTCGTCCATCAAAATTCTTCCATTTGAGCAACTGACAGAATTCAGGAAAACATCACAAAAGTTGGATCGAGAAATGTTGCATCTGACGCAACGTCATTAGTTTTGGAAACGGAATAATAATTTTAAATAATAGTATTTTTCATTTTAAAGGAGGATGATATTTTTTTTTAATTGGACAAAAAAAGATTTGCTTGGATGACAATTCAAACGTAATTTAACTATTTTGACGAGTTATCATTTTGGAGTTTGCAAAATTGAAAAAAAACTATCGATTGATTTTGTATTAGCAGGACTAATGTCAACCAGGTGCTGTTTCGAGTATTACCTCGTCCTTCCGCAAGAGCCAAATAACATGTATCCGTAACGTCTGTAATTAGTCATCCCATAGTGATCATTGCTCGGGTATCCCCTTATCAAGAGTATTTAATGCCGAAGTTCAGTATAATCGATACATCGCAAGTACCTGCAACACTGGATCGACCCTGTGAGCAGCTACCGCAGGTGGCTAATTTAATCATGAAATTCGTCCCTGTTACGGTTTTGCAACGGCACAACACCCTCGTTCGATTATCAGCGTACGATAATCGATCCGATGCTCTCCGCTCCAAAACCTCCAACCTTCATCGCCTCCACCCGTTTTCGTAAATTGTTTCACCCTTAATACACGCGACACAAAAAAAGCCAACCGTGAAAACTAATTTTTTACCCGCGCTATGAATTAAATAAATATACTCCAGTATTATTATTATAATTTTTTTCGGAAGGTATAGAATTATTTAAATTTATTCATTTTTAATAATTTTTATCGCATTAGTGTATATATTTATAAAAATTATCGAATTTGTTTTAGTAATGTTAATAATTATAAATAATTACTTTTCGGCCTCGCCGAAAAGTATTAGTTATTGTTAATAACTATGAATAATTATTATTAATAACTAGTAGTAATAATTATTATTCATTTATTATTACTACTAGTTATTATTATTATTTATTGATTTCAGTGATAGGAATTTTTAATAATGAATAGTTAATAATATATACTTTTTAGAATTTTTTTTTATGGGAGGAAAATGTGTACATTGAGTAATTTTAGTAATTCAAATTGTACTAAATTATATATTTATAAAAATATTCATGTTAATAGTGATGCTAATTATAAATAATTTTCTTTATTCTTACGGATTATTAATTATTTATTATTTTCAATTGTGAGTTTTAACTACTAATAATTACTAATTGTTATTGGTATCTGTAGCTGTCTGAAAATTATTTAAAAAAATACAGTTCTTTGATAAAATACGATTTTTTTCGCTGGTGAACTTTTCCAAAATTAATTGCCTTTTGAAAGTTACGTTATTAAACATTTATCATTGGGAAGGATTTAAAATATTCAATTATGTTTACATGAACGAAAACGCTTATTTTTAATTTCGATTCATATGAAAAAATTATATTTCGTTGTCCATTAATAAAATTAAATTATTTCTTTAATTAAGGTATTGCTAGAAGGATATTAAAAATGGAAAAAATTCTGGAATCACTGAGGAACGATTTTTTCTAGTTAAAAGAGATGAAAGTGAGTTGAATAAATAAAATGTATACCACTTATTTCGAAACGTCCAGCAATGAGATCATAATTTGTAACTTCAGGGATCCAAGCGAATGGAAATTAATTAATGTGTTATGCAATTATGAGTGTTCCGGCGCGTCCGTACACTAATTGGCGAACAAAATTTTATTTTAAGTGTCAATCAGGATTGAAAATGACGAGACGTGGACGAATTGGTCCCCAATTGGCCATACGTACCGAAGGTAAAGTGCACCGGGGTGAAAGTGAAAAGGGATGGAAACACAGAATATGGGAGTCGTCAAAGGCACTCGACGGATATAACGAGATCGTAGTTCGTTGGGGCTTCTCGATTATTTACGAAGCTGTGCAGCCTACCCTTTGAATTCGTATAAATAATTAGTAAAGTAGCATCAAAAAATGGAAGGAAAGAAAAAGAAAATGTAACATGTCAATCCCAAAGATAAGCAAAATCTGTCTACAGTGAAACCTCGATTTTCCAAACATTTTTTATCTTTTTTGCCGAATCGCCTTTTTTCCCGGCGGTCTGATGACATCCGGACGGGTTTTTCAAAATATCTTTATAATTCTTTTTTAACATATTAATATTAACGGTAGTACACTAAACCAAATTTTCCAAATATTTTTTTTTTGCTGATATTGTTTTTAGTAGTTTTGGTTCAAAGTTGTCAAAAATTCCCTTGTAATTAATTGTTGATACAATATTTATACCTTTAATATTTACAGCTAGAAATATTTGTTAATTTTTTTTACTGGTATTTTTGTTGTTGTTAAGGAGGCCGAAGGGTTTCTCATATTTACGGTGATATACTCGAGCACATTTGCCAAAAGTTGTTTTTTTTATGAAATCGTGCTTTTTTGGAGTTTTTGTTTGCTAAAGAAGGGTTATATTCATTATATACATACTTAACCAATCAATATTTACACTGAAACAATTTTTTTAAATTTTACACGTGTACTTTTCATCCAATAACTGTTGGGCCAATGTTTTCGGTAAGTTTTACGTTTGCGTCAATGTTTTTCGTTAGTTTTACGTTTGGGTCAATGTTTTTGGTTGGAAACGTCAGTGCAGTAGTCGATGTGTCTCATTGGGCTATTAAGCGTGTCAGTGGGGAGTGTAGGCATCCCCACCAAGTACTTTCACTGAAATGGACAAAGTGGTTGGAAAAGTGAAGGGGAACGAAAGAAAAAAATCGAATTTCCACTGTACCATAGAAGAGTCGAGGGAGAATAAAAATAGGAAACATGTCAATCTCAAAGACGAGCAAAGTCGATTCGTTTATTACTATAGGAGAGTGAATACGCCCCTTGGATTAAGGGTGGCGGTTCGTTAAACGGACACACTTCATTGCTTTCAGGTTAAGTACGATTCCGAGAGGATCGTACTTAACCTTCTTAACCCGAACCTCCGTTTTCTTTCTTCTCTGCAATGGGTATCCACGTTGCTCAAGTAGAAGCCGCGTATTCTTGAGGATTTTTCAATCCCGAGATTCACCTTGATGAGGAATAATTATGACTGCAAGAGACTCAGGGTTCTCCACTCTTGATAATTATTTCAGGTCAAGCTTCTAGGAAAAAGCTCTCATCAATCAAGCTACGACGCGCTAGATGAAAAAGAAAAAAAATGATTTTTTATCTTTTGATCATTGGGATCGGTAGATCGTGAACGATAATTGGATTTATTTTGGCATTTTCAGTCGTTGAAGTTTGAGAATTGGAAATTTCGTGTAGGGTCTGAAATGACAAATATTATGGAACTTTCGATAGCAACAACTTATGGGGCAAAGAACTTCATAGATTTTGCTTCGATTATTTGATTACTTTATTCGAATTTTATTTGTCAGAGCATTTATGTTCGTAATTTTAAAAAAATGTTGATAACCCGTAAAACGGATCACGTACACGAATTCTGTATTTTCTTAATTGATTCTTTTCTTTTTTAAACAAATTTAAAGGTTTTGTGTAAAAGTTTTTTCATTTGATCATTAGTGGGATTAATGATCTATTTGGCTAGTATGATTTTATTATTTCAACGGTCATCTTTTAAGTCAGAAGACCCTTCTCATTGTCAATTGCGCACACTTGACCCGAATGACGACAGCGACTCCCAGAATTTGTACTACTGGGAGGATACCAAATAATCTACGTTTGCCTAGGTATATACGTCAGGGCTGCCTAAACCATTGAAAGATTCTTTGGATTTGATGAAAGGCCCATCAATCCCGTTGCTAATAACTTTGATCCCCTACGTTCTATGGATTGGGAAATTTCACCTATGATATTCGACGGCAGCCGCTTTTCTCCATCAATGAATCCATTTCACACTGCTTTTGTTGCTCCCCTCGAATATACGTCGGAAATAGCGTTCACGCGCAACTCATTGATGGATTTTAGGCTGGGATGGACAAAGGATGTTTATTCAGGTTATGAAAATGTCTTTTCTGTACGTTTTGAATCGACATTCATAATCAGACGACCAGAAAACAGGGTGCACAAATTTTGGCAAGGGTTGTGACTGAAACTGATAAAGCTCTTTTACATGGACCTTTCGAGGCGTGCTCAACCTTGGAATTTTTCGAAACATTGTCTTTTAATTCTTTTATTTAAACTAACAAAGGTGGATTCCGACGGCCCTGTAAAGTATGCTCAAGCTTGGAGTTTTACAAACTATTCATTTTTTATTTCATTGCAAATACGCTTTTTCGTAATTCTTAACGAAGAAACATTTACCTAGCACCATTTTCCCAATTTCTAAATTACCTAATGCAGTCCACTTGAAACTAGAAGACTATCCGGCATTTTCTATATGTTAATCCTTCTGTTAAACAACGAATTCCTAAAGTTCCAAATTGTCAAACCCAAAACGAGAACCACTTTTCATGTTCATGCAGATTCTGATCCATCTTTTGTTTATTGCCCTTCCAGATTCCCCAGAGTTAAAAAAAAGGGTATTACTTTTTTGGGTCTAGCTTGAAGACGGTGAGATCTTAAAAGCCATCAATGGAACATTAGACGAGATGTATCCCGGAAGTACATCAGCCATATCGAACGATCCAGAAAGAACCATATTTTTGTCGATGCTCAGCTTTCTAGGATCGTGTTACCCTATGGTGATAGGGGTTGATCTCGGTGCTGTATCATGTTGCGGTGTCAATCTAACGACCAAGCTGAATGTTGCAAAAAGCTTGGGAATGTCACGAGAAAACGGGTCGTTATTCGATATTCCTGCAACCGGAACTGCCAGTGCGCCGTACGTCCTTTAAAGCCTAAAGTACTACGGCGCACTGGGACTACTGCGGAGCAGCTAGGATGGGACTACCTATTTCAAAGCGACCCCGCTTCGACTGTAAATACGTCGGCCTAGAATAGTAATCACGTCAGACTTAGGGAAAGTTCAGTGATCCGTGAACGTCGAAGACTCGGCCTGTTGCGGATCCGGTATCTGTTTGCTGGTCCGTGAACTATGCCTGGTTGCAAATTCATAGGCTCGGCGGACCATAAATTCTTGTCTCCCGCGGTAGAACAGCCTATTGGGTCGTTTCGATCGCGAGTGCATTTCGTTCGTCCGATGCTTTTGATTCCCAGGACTATCGCGTTAGGTCGGACGTTACTCTGTTGGGTGATCAATATGGACTAAAGCTTCGATACTTTTTAGAGTTTTGTTTATTGCACTGAAAGATATGGAAAATAAATTTGCGCTTTGGATTTTACTCTTCGACTGTGTCGAAAAGTTCAATTTAGAGGTGGAGTTGATTTTGGTTGGATCATGGTTTTGTTATGATCATAAATCTGATTTCCAAATTTGAACTCATTGGGAAAGCAGCAGCGAAATGAAATTCTAAAAAAGACGAAGGACGTTTGTGATCTGGAAAATTGAAAATTGATAACGCCGTTGCCATATTTCTGAAATATCATCATATGAAAGATATTGCTGTACTGACGTACAGACACTTTTTGCAGACTGCGCCTTACGACGAATTATAACATTTCGTGATCTTCAATTAGAGGCCAATTAGAAAGGCCACGGCTTTAAGGATGAAGATAAGACGTCGTTTTTGATTGACTTCAACTAGTATTCAATTGCATAAAGTAAAAACTCACCTTCAAGCGTCCGGATGCAGTTGAGATTCGGTGGATAATTTTGTGGATAATTGGGACTATAGAATTCCCGTTTGGAGTCATCATTGATCATGAAATCTTCGCACTGATCCGTTTCCGCATCTCTTGCGTAACGTTTTGGAAAACCAACCTCCGTGAGTGGTACAGAGGTTACTTGGATAGCAATTCGTTCGGATGTCAACCAGTCGAAATTTCGCTTTCCATATTGGCCTGAACTAGAATCAATTCCCATTGCATAATTTTCTTGTGGTCGCTCCATCAAGATAGCGGATAGGAAATGAGGTGGGGGTATATCGAAGAAAGAAATTTCATCCTCCTCCATTAAATGAAGGCGCTCTTTTTTAGGCAGTCCATCAATTTTTCTCTCTTCCTGGGATGCCTTTGATTTCTGCTTTTGTTGTTCATCCACGACTGATTTGGCAGTCTCCGAGCTACTTGCCGGTCTTTCTGATTGGTTTCCAATCCTTTTGGAAGATCCCATCATTTCAACAGCATTCAATACTCCATCCATGGCAGCTTTGTGGTTATTTAATCCTGATAACTGGTCCGCGAGATCATTGACGACGTGGTCCTTTTGAGACGTCTTTGATTTCTGCTTTTGTCGATCATCCACGAATGACCTGGCAGTCTCTGAGCTACTAATTGATCTTCCTGATGGTTCTCCAATCTTTTTGAAAGTATCCATGTTTCCAGCATCCAAAGATACGTCAAAGACAGTTTTGTAGTAATTCGATCTTGATGACTGATCTGCGACTAATCTGTCATTGATAATCTTGTGTTCTATTTGTGATGATTTCTTCATCAACTGGACTATCTTCGAAGCTTTTCGTTTGCAGGGATTCTCCAAGGCATCTTCAACTTTTCTACCATTTTTAAGGACAGTATTTCTTGCTATCTTACTCTTCGAAATAGTTATGTCTAAATCAATTTTAAGATGGAGGGAATTGGCTGTCATCGGGTTGTCTTTTCGACCAAATGTTTCGAATGTAGCCAACGTTGATGAAGTTGAGCTAGGTGATTCAGAAGCTGCTACACTATCGAACGAGTCTTTATTTTCTATTCCGTCATCAATGGATTGTTCGAGTTTCAATTTTGATTCCGTTTGGCTGGTTTCATAACTATTGCGTCCTACATTTTCCGGATGTTGATAATAATCGTCCTCAATGTCAAATTCTTCTGATCCACCAACACTGTTTTTGATGTTTTGGCTCTTTTTCGTGAAAGACTTTTGATTGGAGATTGAAAATGCTCGGCTAGAATGTAAGTTTCTATATATTGGGGATTCCAGGTCGGCTGTTATTCCCTTATCCAGGAAAGTTTCTTCGAAACCGTTCGCGACGTTTCTTCCGTCGCTGGAAGTTCGGTCAGGAGTCTCTGCCTTGGGAGTTGTCGAATGGGATAATCTCATCGCTGGAGCTTCGACCCGACGAGTCGATCCTGTCGTCCAGTTTGATTGTTCTGATCGCTGGACGGTCCCCGACGTGGCTCCTGTAACTGCAACAATTTGATTGATTTGTGGTGAAAACCGCAGAATGTATTTCTCTTTCAATGTTCATTGAAATGTTCATTTATACTCAAAATCAAATTTGAGTATAAATGGATATGCAGTCGAATCATCATTCAATATCAAATGGCGTTACGCCATCAAACTCAAAATTCATTTATACGTTTTTTTCGAACGTGAATGAAATTTCTTTTCGTCACGGTGATATATATATTTGAAATAATAATAAAATCTTTTGTGGTCCGAGATGTACCGTGCTTTTTTCCCCCCAGGTTCTGGGAGTAGCTACTATATTGAAAAAAATGTGGTGAAAAAAATGAGAATGTAGTAGGGAACGGAAATTGCTCCGACTGTGTACGTTTCGCGGGCTCTGAGCCGGGTTATGATTTTTACTGGCTGGAGGCTTTAAAAATATGTATATTCACTTTGATGGTTATAATAGACCCAGTGAAAAGAGAGGACGGTGAAATAGAAAGTATAACAAAGTGCAAATTACAAATTTGCATTCAATTATTATTGCCTCCCGTTCACGCGGTTCTCTTACACGAGTGTACACGTTTTTTTTTCACGTCTCTCATACGAGAGTCTCTCCAATAAATCCTTTATTTTACCTAGTAAATTTGTTTAAAACCAAAGTCGATATCGTCCCAGAAACGAGAATTTTGTTAGTCGGGTATTTATTTACATCCACATTTATTTATCCTTTCAAAGGTTGACTGACCATTTGCAGTCAGAAATCGGTATGAATTGAGACGTTGATGGATTAGTACTATATAATCATCGAAATTCCAAAAAATCATCGGAATTAAAAAAAAATCGCCTGAGTTCTGAAAAATGGCTGAAACTTTAAAAAAAATCGTCAAAGCTTTAAAAAATTACGAGAATTCTAAAATATCGACCAAAGCTTCAAGAATTACCGAAATTCTCGACGTTATAAGGATAGAAAAAACGTTTTCGTTTATAAATAATTACGGTACTATTGGATGGATATGAAAAAATTTATAAAACTCTTGAAAATGTTGATAAAATAATAAATGAAATATTTTAGAATCACTTTTTCTGAAATAATTCAGTAGTTATAAACAAATGAATTTAGCACCTTATGGAAAAACAGTTTCTGCAGACATTAATGCTTACAAAACGAATGGAACTAAATTGCGACAAAATCTGAAAGTACTACATCATCAAGATTTGAGATCGAGCGATTGATAAGGCTACGTTGAACATAAATAAATTGTGTTGACGCGTTTAGTAGACAATTTTTAGAATAGCAAAAGATTTATTTTAACATTTTTTCGTAAACATTTATAGTCCTTAATTATTGTAAATAATCGTATCATATTTTTGGAAAATCGCAAAAAACATTTAAAATTATTGTCTTCATTTCTGTTGATTACGTAAAACATTCGTAGTATATAATAAAATAAACAATTTATTGAAGAATGTAATTTTCTCTGGATATTTCTGTTACCTTTTTATGACATTTTTAATTTCTATTTTTCTTTTTTTTTTGAGTATGTTTTCCTTTTTGTAAACAACGTTTTGTAGAACCTTCAGATCTGTCTGCTTGCCCATCTCAACTGTGCCTCATCCGTCCGTTTACCTTGTAATCCTTGGACTTCAAAATGTGAAATACGTCATGCAAATAACATGCTACGTTTCTCCAATTATTCTTAAAATTCATTACAAAAATGTGGACACTTCCATATTTTAATTCACTCGAATTTCCATAAGGTAACTATTTTTTTATCTACTATATTTTTCTATTTTACCCTCCCTCGATTTTTTATTTCTTAAATTAATTTCAAATTTATTAATGTATTTATTATACTTTTATTTATACTTTTTATTTATTATATATTTATTTATTATAATATATTTATATATTTATTTATTATACTTTTATTTATACTTCGATATAAATTAATAAGATTATCAGTTATTTACATATTTAATTAAAATTCATTTACGATTTAGAAATGTACGTAAAATAAAATGCTTTAAAAATTTCATATATCGTATTGTGTATTTAAAAAAAATTAGTCCTGAAAACTAAATGGGTTGTGTTCAATATTTTATTTGGAGTGAGTAAAAAATTCATGGAGTACATTATGCGTTGTCGGGGAGTGGTGTGTCCGGGGCTTTTCTCGCGAGCTATACTCTGCGTGAGCATATAACCGAGTCCACAAAACGTATCGACGCACCACGAATTTTGCGCATTGTCGCTCGTGGTTGGGCATATGTATGCAGGAAGACGTGGGAATTACATACGTATCTTGTCATATGCGAGAGTAACAATTGTAACGTTACATTTTTGGATTATGTTTATCATAAGTTAATTAATAATATATTTTTATATCACATTTATTATACATATTTTAGATATTTTTATTGCATATATAAAACATATGAGAAAAGAATTGCTTTCGCATATTTTTATTATTAATCATTTAAACAAAACCACGTTCGATAAAAAAAATCTAAACAAACACAAACAAATCCACATTCGATTAAAAAAAATTAAACAAACCCAAATAAAATCACGTTTAATAAAAACAATTTGAACAAATGCGAACAAATCCACGTTCGATAAAAAAAATCTAAACAAACCCAAACAAACCCAAGTGCGATTTAAAAAAATCTTGAAAAAAACCCAAAGAAACCCACGTTCGATAAAAAAAAATCTAAACAAATCTGAACAAATCTACGTTCGATAAAAAAGCAATTTTAACAAACCCAAACAAAACCACGTTGGATAAAAAAAAATCTAGAATAACCCAAAAAAATCCACGTTCCATAAAAAAAATCTAAACATGCCCAAACCGATGTTTGATAAAAAAAAGTAGTAAAAAAATTGGTGAACTGGAAAGTTCGTTCAACGTTCCATGAAATCCTATTCCATTCAATATCAACCAGTATTCGACACTGCCGTGTCCAAAAATCTTTATTCCCGACACGTTCCACCAATTCTGAACGTGGACACGTCAAACGTTGAAAAATCGTTCGGTCAACAAATCTCGACAATTTTTTTTGTTTTTTTTTTTCATTTCTGTTCTTATATATTGTGTTATACGGTGTTATACTGTGATGTAGTTTACGATGTAGCGTAAGAAACTTCACGGGTTTCAGGAATTACCGACCATTCCTAAAGACTCTAAAAGTCCGAGCAGTTTAGGGTCGTTCGAGAGCTGTGACATTCTCCGACGTTCGACGTACTCCAAGAGTTCGGGCAACGTTGAAACTTTACAAAAAGGAAGCTGAAATGGCCAAGACAGGTACCAAAGTGCGAGGCGTTCTTTGAGCTCGCAAATTAAACGCCAGTGAAACGTGAACATTAAATTTTGAACTTGAAATGGCGAACTTTTTTCAGCCAGTATACGATCCAATTAGGATACAATGAAGAGCTTTCATCAAGGGAGCACCTTTCAAGTAAACAATCTTTTTAATCAGTTTTTTTTTTCACTCACAATTAAAGCTTAAAGTCTTTTAAATATTATATAAAAACCATCCCACGACTTTTCGACTGATTTTTAATCGAAAAAACATTTAAATAAAATAATTAAATTCAAAGCGTTCTTTCACAATAAAAAATAATGAATAATTACTACAAAATCAATTATCATAAACAATAAAAATAGAAAAACAACATTCATTTACGAAAAAATTACTTCAAATAAAGAAAAGGGAAAATCTAATCGATTTGAACAAATTGTAACGATTTCAAAGTCATTTCAAACACGTTACCCGAAAAAATAAGAATTTTAAGGTGTGAAATAAAATAATTACAAATAATTGAATAACTAATAATAAAAATAGTAAAATAAAATAATAAGAAAATAAGAAAATAATAATTGAATAAATAATAAAATAAAATAAAATAATACAAAAAAATGTGAGATTCGATATTGCTGAAATGAAATTTTAATTGCAGATCTGTTTCATCGTTCCCAACTACCAAATTGTTTTTTTTTTTCGATAACATTTTTATTCTCATTGCATGAGTCACGAGCGATCGATCATCACCTACGTTTTTCACAGTTCATGCTGAAAAACACTTGAACGAGTGTCGAGGGTCTTGAGAGCATAATTCTTTGGCTGAAAGGGTTAGTGAGCTCGTGGAAAGTTATTTCCGAAGAGTACGAAACGATAACTATACCCAGCTCGGTTATAAACTTTCCACCCGTTTCTGCCATTTCTTTCAACCCCCTTCCTACTGTCTTATGTTCGTAGATATTTTCTTGGGGCGAGGGAAGTGGGCTTGAACGAGCGGAATAGCAATTGCAAATTTCGCGATTGGCGGGTTGCTCGTAAACACGAGAGTGGAATAAGAAATGAAAAACAATCTGGCACTCTTGATACCGGTTGTTAAAGTTAAAAACAAAGAGTCGTTAAAGATGCATCAGATGTACATTCCGAACAAGAAGTTTGGTTTAAAAAAACAAATTCTATATTTGGCTATTTTTGGAAACCAAAAAAGGTATTTGTTCAGCAATGATATTTTTTTTTGTGTAATTGAAGGTTTATAATTCTTCATAGAATGGTAATTGAATAAATTTGAATAATAATAACATAATAGTATAACAAATAATTATTGGATAATTTATTGCAGTAATCATTGTATAATTCATTGCATAATTTATTACAATAATTATTGCATTTATTCAATAAATCAATTAAGGTAATTTTTTCCGCATTAATATTTATTTTTACCATTAATATTAATTTTTCTACTATTAATGTAATGTTTGAGAAAATTATTTTGAATAATCATTTTCTGACATTTATGGAAACGCAGATAACTAATTTTTACTTAGTTTTCATATTAAAAATCCCAAACAATCGGAGATAGTTTTTTATATTTCGTAAAAAATTCCAAAATTATTTCAGGTAAATTTTTCAAATTGCAATACCTATCACGTTAAACTTTTGGACTGGATTGTACGGTGAAAGTAAAGGAAGTGAGCATAGCGAGGGAGATGAAAATGGAAATTCAACTCCATATTCCCTACTGATACTGTTCTTTTTACCTAGTTAGCGAACGGTTTGTTATACTTCTGAAAGAATCCTCAAATCGGTTTTCGTAATTCGCCCACGGCTGAAGGAATTACACTGCAGTGGATTTTCAACAAGGTGTAGACATTTTCAGAATTGTTTAAATTTTTTCAAAATGTAATTTATTTATTAACCGCAATTCATTTATTAATCTTAATATACTTGTTAATAACATGTAATTATTGTTGCATTGGGACAAAAACGTCCATAGAGTTTGCAGTTTGTCAAAGATATTGAAATGTTCATGAAAAGGGTTTAACAAAAATAATTAATTTAGATTATAATAAACACGATTAAATAATATTCAATATTTTTTAAGAATGATAAATTTAATAATTAAATTATTCAATTGGTTTTTTGATGTTTCAAACGTAAATTAATATTCTATAAATTCCAAAATTAATATTCCATGAAATAATTTTGTAAACTTTTTTCAGAGCTTATCTTTGACACCGATGGAAGATTCTAATATTTATTTATAACCTGAAATTCATTGCTTCGTTAAAAAAAAATTAAAAAATCTAAAAGTCGGCTAAACATGAATTTATCGATTGCAATATCCGGACCTAGGATTCCCAATATTCTTAACAGCAAATAGCTAAAAAAAAAATCATTTTTTTTCACGAGTGGCGGAAGTGCAGCTTATTACATGGAACGCACACAGAACGATCTGCATACACACTAACGCTATCGACCGTAAATTGTATTCCGCACATATTTGTTCCCCCTTAATGAATCCATAAATATATTATGGGCTCGAGGCGTTACTGGTGGATGGTGGATTCCCATAAAAATGACTGGTTCGAATTCTTCGTGCAGAATCAATGAACTAAATGAAGGGACATTTGCTGGATGGGAAAACGTTGCTGGAAGAGTGAGCGAGCGTTTCCGGTATTAAAGTCCAAATTTTTTCTTTTCGTTGCTGATGGAACGAAAATTATTTTATAAATTCATTACGCGGAGAGAAAGAAATTTCTATTTCAACCATATTTGATAACTGTGTTCGATCATATTTTTCAGTTATAATAACTGCGAGATGGTTTTTTTCTCGAATTGCAAAAAAAATATAAAATTATAGATATATCGAAAAAATCGAATATATCGAGAAAATCGAAAAAATATCTTTTAAAAAAGTATTTCGATAACTCTTTAAAAGTTGCTTTCGAACGAGTAATTTATACAAATTGGATGGCTATTTTTACATCGTAAAATTTGCAGTTTTTACTCAATTTTTCGAAATTCACACCGTTATGTGAATTTTTTTTTATCGCAGTTTTAAAATTTCCAAGAAAATAATTTTTCAAATAAGTGAATATGATATAGACAATTGTTAGTGAGTTCTGAATCAATTGCGAATAAGAAAATGTTTACAAATATCTATTAACAATTTTGTTAAATGTAAAACAAATGTAAATGAAAATGAAATTTAATATTTTCTACTATAATATTCCTGAAGTGCATAAAAATTTTTATTCGCGAAAAGCACTATTTTTCGTACAGTTCTTTGTCGAGAATTTCCATGGCAAACAATTTGCTTGCAACGAGATCATGCGCTGGCGCTTAATCAAAAGTTTGTCACCCTCTAGGAATATTAATGTCACAAACTACGAATTCAGGCTGCCGCACCATTTTATTATTTTATTTCAGTGTTTCTTCTTATATCCTCGTGGACTATATGAATTCTTCATGCATCACCGCTCACTTGTTAGCCTTTTATTTCCGGAAATACAATGAACGTTCTATTTCCGTTTCGCACCCCACACTAAGAAGGATAATTCAGTTGCATTAGTGAACGTTTTCAATAAAAGATTTGCGGTTTTGCGTACGGTGGAATCGTAAAAAAAAAAAACATTTTGTCAATGCTCTTATAAACTTCGGAAGTAATGTTTATTGTAATTTTTTTTATTCATATTTTTCGTCATGGGTATGCGCCGTTTGCGGTTTTATTTATATCCCTACTATACTCCTCATTTTTTCTTTCTCCCTTTTTTTCTTCTTATTTTCACCCCTGTACCACTTTTTTATTCCCTCATTTTTATACATCCCTTCAAAGAGCCCACCTGAAATCTAACCTCGGTTGAAACTATATAGATAATCTTAAATAACGTTATCTCAAAGTTATTTAACATTATTTCAAGATTAAATCATAATATTATAAAAAAATCATAATATCTAGATAATTTAAGATAACAAACATCTTAAATAAACTTTTTACATAACTATATAAATAAATTTTGCTTAGATGAATTTGTTTAGATAACATTATCATGGTTGACCTCTCAAAAGCACGTGCGAAAAGAAATTCGCATCACTATTCACTTTCATAATTTATCTGAAGTGCGCAATTAAAATTGACCCACGGATGATATTGAATAATATTCATCGAGCTTTTCCACGACTCACCACTTTTCATTGAGAGGCTCAGGGTCAACAGAACGTGAGAGGACTTATCCTTCAAATTCCAAGGTTTAGCGGATCGACATCGGAACGAGAATATTAAATTTTTCTCGCGACACGAGAAAAAGGAGATATCCCTTAAAATCTCTCGAATCAGTCATTTAAAGTACTGTAAAGTCGAATCAGAAATTGAAATTTCGATTTATCCATGGATTTTAAAATCGATATGAATAGGAATCATTAATACCTCATAACACTAATGTATTCATTTCACGAAAAATCGATAGATTTTTTTGATGAATTAATATTAATAAAAAAAACTCTTCCTGATTATTAATAAAATATAAATATTTTTTTTAAACGTAAATTTCTTTCATTTTTGCCTATATGTGGGGCAATATGGAACAGTGATGATAACAAGATTACACGAAAATGCTGATTTCTTTTTATCATGACACGCGATTCACGCTCCTCTTAATACCACGTTTATTCCATTCTCTCCTTTTTATTTTTTTAGTATGTTCTAAAATATTAAAAAATCTGAAGTAAACAAGAAGTGTCTAACTAGTATAAACGTGAGCTCGGGTAAGCTAGTAAGTCAATATTACTTTACGAACGACGAAGTGAATAGAGAATGTAATATAAAACAGGGGTCCATATTGCCCCGTATACGCGGCAAAGGAATAAACGATAGAACATGAAACAAGGGTCCATATTACCCCACGAATACGTAATACGAATACGTGGGGCAATATGGGCCCAGTATTATTAATCCTCGCTTGCCTTACTGGCATCTAAGAAACCCAAACAAATCTTTCTCACTTTGTCATAAATAAATTTTTACAAGGGGGAAAAGAAAATAAGAATTTAAAAAAAGAAAACGAAAAACCCACATTTTTATTTTTTTTCTAGGGAAATTTTTTTCAACCGACGATATCTCAAAGGATTTTAACTCTGACGATTCGTTTACTGCATCTCGACAGATATCTCGAGTTCTTCGGTCCAAATTAAAAAATAAAAATAATCGAAAATATTATTATTTTACTCGGAGGTACAATTGAAAATCCGAATGGAGTTCGACAAAAGCAAGTACAGCACGTCCCGAATAAAATGAGTGTGATACGCGAGGTTTATAACAGGGGTCCATATTGCCCCACGAACGCCAAAGGCAAATAGATGGGACAATATGAACCACTGTGGTAGACTCCTGTGGTGTAACCACAGACTAAAGTAACATCCCCACAAGCACACAAGGACGAATACACGAAGCAATATAGATCAACGACCACCTAAAACGAATAGGTGGGGCAATATGGAACAGGGGTCCATATTACCTCACTCATTCGTCTTGCCCCAAGTTGCTCTATAAATCTCGACGTATTTTTTCCACGTGACGATACACTCCATCTATCACGTGGCAACGAGGTGGGGGCCGGGGGGGATGGGTGGTTGGGCCTCGAAATAACAAAGGGGAGGACCATTCGTGAGACAACCGTGATGTTGGGCCATGAAACAGGATTTCGCATGAGAATCCTCCTTGCTCTCCGAATAAATCAGATATTCTCTCGCCCGCTCGGCTGTCGCTCGGGCTAGGAAACTCCCGGACTCGTTTCGCGGCCGAGCCTCCCTTCATCCGGGTGATATCTTTTCCGTTCGCCATACGAGCAACACTGGTGTGGGCTTCCGGCCAACAATCCCCGCCTGTCCCTGTATCGTTCACCACCCTTTCCAACACTCGGGTCACACTTCCGCATTCACCTTATGTTTATCCAGACATTTTCGCTTTTCATGGTAGATTTGGCGCGTCGCGAAAACGGAAAAACGGCCGCGAAGGATCGAGGAAGATCGAAGCTAACGTTCGTAATGGTGTCGAATAGAGTACGGTGACGGGACTGTACTAGGGGCAGCCGGAAAGTTATATATCAATTTCTAATATTATTTATATATCGATATATAATTATATTGTACAGGGTGTGGCGTCAATAGTAGTCAAGCGTTCAGGATTCAATTTATCAGATAGTTAACTATAACATATTATTATTTTAAACATTTTTATCCAAAATTGTTTTTTACTTTTTTGACCAATTTGTAATTTAGTATAAACAAAAAGTTTTATATTAATTTGTAATATTATATATATATATATTATAAGGTGTTGCGTAATTAGCAGTCCACCGTTAAGGATTTAATTTATCAGATATTTAATTATAACATATTATTATTTTAACTCTTCTTATTCAAAATTGTTTTTGATTTTTTTGACGAATTTGTAATCTTTTGTTACAAATTTGATGGTATTTACAACAATAACCATAATTCTTGTCATTTTTATTTCTGTTGTACGTTGCTGAATAATAGAGCAATTGTGAAAAATGGGTTTTAGCGTAAGAGAGGACGAGCAGTCGGGGGGGGGGGCTGATTTTGGAAACGATGAGTAAAGTCGTTGAAAAAAACTGAGCTGGATCCAAAACTTGTGACAATCCAAACAAACAGAGATACGGTTGGAACGAAATAAAATATTAATTAAAAAAAAAAAACAAAATTAAAAAGTGCACGAAAAATGGAAAAAGATAAAACAATGCAAACAGAGCGCAGCTGGATTGATAAACTATCTCTAGGGAGCTACAATATTTAAATAGAAAGAAAATACGAAAGTATTGGACAAACAGAAGAGAGAGAGAAAAAATGAAGAAGAAGCCAATGAAAACGTTAACGTGGAATAGGAAAAAGCAGCGTGCTGTAATATGTGAGATAACCGAAATACCGTTCTCGATCACGATGATAGACGGAAAAGATGACAAACCGGGAGAGGAAGGGGAGGCGCAAGTGAGAATGTGGAACGGGGATTCGCGGTCAGCATGAGCAGGAGTGAACAGAACAAGATATAGGGAATTAAAAAAAAAAAAACTAGCGAAACACTCGACCACAGAATGGAAAGGAATGCGAAGCGGAAGAGAAAAGGGATGGAATAGAAAAACATAATAATAAGTGGCACAAAACAAACCAAACTGACTTATGTTGGCAGATGGGTCTAACGCCGCAAATAAAACAACCGGGAACGTAGAAAAAAAGAAACCCTGGTAGAACTGAGAAAATAAAGAAAATCTCGTAACGGTAAGAAACAAAATAAAAACAATGAAAAGTAACTTCAGAAGATGAAGAAGAACTAGAAAAGGAATGAAAATATGAACGATTTGATGAAAAGAGAAAAAAACACAAAGAAACTGAAGAAGAAATTAAGAAACTGAAACAAATAATGTAAACCAAAAAGCAAGAAAATATTTGAAAACATCAAAAACGGTAGAAATTTGGATAAAAATTCGACGTTTCAAACGGAGGGGGGAGGTGCAAGCGAAAAAGAGTGGAGGACTGTAAAAATCTGTTACAGAAACAAGTGTTAGAGGAAATGAAAAGCATCACCGAGATACTCGAGAGTGAAATAACTGGAGAGGAGAAGAATAACGAGGATGTTATTAACAGAGAAATTGGGTTGACGGAAATGATAAAGACCTTCAAAAAAAAAAAAAAATGGAAGACTGTTGAGCCTTGGGGTGAGAACGGAATACCCTCGCAGTGCTTGAAAGCAATGTTGAAGGATAGGCTAGAAGAATTAAGGGGCACATTAATTGAGTTCCGGAAAAATGGGCTAATAGGCAGGAGATGAGAGGTATGAAAGATACTGCTTATTCAAAAAGCAAGTGACATAGATCCCACGAAACACTACGGAGGGATGACACTGTTAGATTTGAGATCTAAACAAACCAAACTCATGGGAGAAAATCGGCGGAATTATTTCGAGATCAGTAAAAAAATGTACAGAACACCATAAGCGGGTTTTGAAAAAGAGGGGAGTATTAGGGATCATATAGAAGATTTTTCAAATCAAGGTAAGGTGAATTTTTATTTTTATCGCAAAGTATTTATTTATTCAACAATTTTCGTTTTGTCCTCTTCGAAGTAATCCTATTCAGATATAATTATTTTCCTTCCAATCGCTTCGTTCACCATAAATATCACGGTGTTTAAACGCGTGTGCAATTGTTCGCAAAATTGCGTGTTCCATAACGAGGTTGGTCTCGAAGTGTCCCGAGACTATGGAAGGTCTGGTTGGATCCCTTCAGGAATAATCGTTTCAGCAAATCCGTCTGTCCGTCGTACAACAATGCTTCCCACGTGAACGGTCTCTCTTCTTGCCCCCCTCGCCCCTCCACCGCCACCATCTCTCTCTTCGTACATAGCCCAACGTACAAGTCGGGCGAGATAAGGCAGTGCGCCACTTGCCGAGAACGCCGAAGCTTTTCAATGGTATTCTCGAATAAAGAGACGAGACCCTTCATCCCTAGCTAAAACGAGAAGCCATGTACGTACACGGTGTACCCAAATAAAACGCCAATAAAAAAAAGGACTCGCTTAAACTTCACGATTATGGTTTTGTTGGAAATAAAAAAGAGGTCACTTCTTTTGGGTGGGTAACCTTGACGACCAAGAGATTCAAAAGTTCATTCGAAGGTCGGTATATTTTCAATATAAATAAAATTCAATGTTATTGATATCTGGATGGTCGCTCGATAACTTTTGGTTGTCGAATGAAGGATTGGAACTCGCTATCCTTGGTTGAAATAGAAATAAAATTTTAATAAAATGCCAATTCGTTGTATACGACAAATGATATGTTTTCGTTTTCATTAATACGAAATTTTGAAGGTCAACTTTAATTTTTTGGCAAAATATGTTTCATTTTTAAATATTAATTCGTTTAACAAAAAAGATAAACCTTTTCCTATTTGCGTTCTGATATTTCAAAATTTGTAAAATATATTCGTCATTGTATCGAGTAGTAAAAATATCTCGAAAAGTTGAAGAAAAACTGAAAAACGTTTGAGACAAAAGTTACTCATTTTTTAACGGGAAAAATGATACCGTAATGAAAAATATTAGTTTACTTTGAAAAAACTATGGTTGACCTTGAAATAACCTTGAAAATGACGTATTGATAAGAAATATTAGCACAATGATTCTTGTTGCTTTAAACAGTTGAACTTTTGTCTAAAAGCTTTTTTTATAAAATGCACGCTTCACGAGATATTTCGTTTGTTCATCTCGCGTGGTACACCCTGTATATAATCCATCATAGAAAGTCGGGGGTGACGAGTGCCGAGAATTACGGAAACTGGAGTGTCCGTCAGCCCGTCTCGACCCTGTGCTCGTCTCTGTCCCGCCCAGGACTTCTCAATTGAGCAAGGGACAGGGCTATGTTCATCCCCTTCACCCGTTGGTGTTAACGTCCCACGAGAGCCCGAATACACCGAGCTCCCCGGTAATACTCTTTCGAGACGTATCTCTTTCCAGTACGAAAAGTCGTAATTTGCTTTTCGCTGCATCCTCGTATATAGGTACGCGCGTTATCCTCGAATGTAGCTTTTCTTCCGCCACTGGATAAATTGCACGCGGAAGGCGCTTGAGATGGAATCGTGGGGCAAAATGGACCTCCTCAGTACCACGGCATCCAAACGTACGATTTACGAATATTTATAATTTATTGAATTTTTTTTTACTCACAAACGACGCAAATTCGATAAATAATGGTAATTTTTTTAATTCCCATTTTGTATCTGAAGGAGAAGGAATTTTTAACGAATTAAAAAATTAATTTTTTTCATTAAAAAAATTAAATTAAGAAATTGTTCGTATTAATTTTAATTAATTAAAATTACAGTGAAAAGACTATTTATTTTTCATTTTATTTAAGCACGTAACATTCTTTATTTTTAAAATATGGGTTACTCAATGCTCATTTTAAATACTCATTAATTAAGGGAATGACGAATGCGTTCCTAGCCACATCGAAATTTTAAAATCCAATTTCTCCCATACTATCCAACCGCTTGGAATGAAATTTATTGCGCGTATGCAGGACACTTGCTTTAAGAGGAACATGCTCGGCATTTGCCAAAATTTTGAAAAAAATTGCGCAGTTTGTGGTTACCATGGGAGAAATTGCGAGCTACGATCCATAGTATTGCACTTTCACAAATTTCCGTAGCATAAACCTCTGAAGCGGTGAGAAGTACACATTTCGAGCTTTGTTTCATTTATTTTGATCAAGAAATAGCGGAGAAATTGGTTTTTACAATTTTTCACATAAATGTGACAAAAATGTATCACCAGAGATCAAAATCTTATCGACCATCAAAAAAATTCAGTTAAACGATTTTATCACTGGCGGCGCAGCGGCTCGCATTCACCGTTCTTGCCGACTGCGCTTGCATCCTTCCGAAGAATCAATACATTTTTTGACTTGTCACTTGTTCACTGCGCTAATTCGTAACCTCCGTCGCTGCGATAGTTACCGTAAGCTGCAGCAGGGAAAAATGTCCAAAAAATATTCTAGAAAAGTTTTTTGCATTTTCCCAGTCTAATTTTGTACTTTCGATAAAAACTCGGGCATATTCACAATCAGCGGAAAATTTCCGATCAATTAGACCATTTTAAGAGTATAAAAACGTAAAAAAAAATTTTCGACTTCCCCTGGCCACTTTTCCGGAATCTCAAAAATCACGATATTTCAAAAGGTCGTAGAGCAAACTTTTTATATGCTATGGGGATTCAATTGGTGAGTTTGGAAAAGGTTTTTGCCTGACTTAAACAATGGCGTTGGATTCGTATCGATATCTCTCATAGTTTTCCCGCAATCTCCACTTGAAAAATCGCAAAAAAAGCGGCAAAGGGGTATGTATGGAAAAATTTGAAAAAATCGATGGTCCAACTTTGAAATTCTGCCAAAAATCGAAAAATTATCGGATTCTAATGATTAAAAAA
>JAPYZI010002411.1:0-23688 GCA_030523105.1 Ophioninae sp. A BG-2022a | reverse complement strand
TTTTTCTTTCCCCCCCCCCCCCCCGCTGGTTTGCCCCCCTTATTTTTTTTTTTTTTTTTCCCCCCCCCCCCCCCCCCCCCCCCCCCCCTGCGTTTCTCCATACCAAACTCGAGCTCCTATTCCCTTTCCGGCTGTATAGAAATTCGGGGTCCTCGTAGATAGATGGCGGGTTCACGGTCTATATCCCTGGCTCGCTTTAGCGAATTCCTTCGCGCGGTCGCGCGCGCCGCCTATTTCCTATAAATCTTCTTTGACTGCGCTCCGACACTTCCGGCTCGAATGCTCTCGATGCCCATGGAACGCGTTCTCCACTTCCACCCTCTCTCCCCCCCCCCTTCCCTCCCGCTTTCCGTCCCTCCTTCAACCCCGTCTCTTTCCATTCTCGTTCCATGTGAAAATCGAACAGTCCTACCTCAGCCCTCCCCCTGCCGCTCGTTCCCTCCCACTCCACTGGAATCGACGATTTGCATCACAATACCACTCGGTAGCGGGTTTGTCGCCGGCTTGCTCCAGAGATCGGTTTGTGTGTGTATCTCCGAGTACGTACCATCCTACGCCCCTCCCCCCCCCTCGCTTCTTTTCTTTTCCTCTTCCACCTTCGCACTTGTTCAACGATTTATCCGGAACGTATAATTTCGTATTCTCCCTCTCCCTCTCTCTTTCTCTCTCGATGTCTCTCTCCTTCAGTATCTCTCTATGAATGCTTCTGGGAGATTCCCTTCCGTTACGATTTTCACAAGAATGCCTCTCACGACGTTCCAATCCTTCTCATAATTCATCCCATTGGAGGTAACAGGGTAAGAGAGAGATGGGAGCTAGGAGGAGGGGAGGTTTGAAGGAGCGTCGATTTCTCTTTATCTCTTCCGGTGAGCTCCCTTAATTATTAATCCTCCGTTGAAATCTGTATTTTCAGAGTGTTCGTTCTCCTCCTCGTTTCAACCGATTCCTCGTTTCGTTAGACTTTCAGACTTGATGGAGCGTTTCGTCCATCGGACTCGATCAAGTTAACCATTATTGTCGTTTTAAGCTGGAAGAACCTCCCCTTTCGTTTCGCTTTACCAATCGGACTTGATTTTCCAATTGGTGAAGACGTTGTTTCGAAACGATTTTGATATTCGTACCGAAATGGTTTGGGTTTGTTTGGGTTTTGTTTGGGTTTGCTTGGGCGTTCGTACAGTCCGAAGAGGAAAAGACAGGTAGAGAACGAGGATAAGTTCAGTTTGGATGAACGAAAATCGAATTAGCACATCCAGGTTTCCTCTTCCGGTTCGTTCAGCTCTCGGTTTCAGCATGTCCGAGCCAACACGCTATCCCGTGCGATTCAACGATCCTCTTCGATTCTCGGACCATTCTGCACCAGCGTTTCGGCTCGAGTTAGGGTTAGATGATGCCTCGAGATTCGCCGAGGGGCGGAAGAGCTGGAGGGCCGGAACGAGAAAAGGAGAGGTAGTGTATATGAGACAAATGTATATACCTATAAATGGAGCGAGCCTCGGCTCTGGAATCTCGTGGTCGAGGGTAATCTGATTACAATCGGTTTGATAGTCTACCCACGGAGGTTCCGCACTCTGAACACGTGGTCGACCATTCCCAGAAATTAGTTCGATTCTCGTACTTTCTCTCTTCATCAAATGGAATTTCTCTTCACTGGCTAGAAACGGCTTCCGGATTTTCATGAATACACTCCTGTCAAAACGATTGACTCGAAAATCTTTATCCGGACGAAAATTGGATTGCATGATTCGCGTAATTTCAGCCCTTGATTCTCCTCCTCGCCTCGGAAAATATTCTCATCTCGTAGAAAAAAAAAAAAAGATAATCAGTAAAACTTCTGGAGTTTGGATTTAACAGTCTTAAAAAAGGAATCACCGAGCATAAATTTCATCTTTTGAGTGATTTAATTAAGATTTCTAGCTGGCGAAACCGACGTTTGGTTTTGCGAATCTTACAAAAAGTATGGAATCACCATAAACCGTCGAGCGTTAGAATTTCATTCTCAAAAGTCCCCGAAAAATCCTAAAATCTCCAAAGAAGGTAATAATTTCGAAAAAAAAAAGACGTGTTCGTTCGATCAACGCTCCAGTCCTGAACCTGTTATTCTTATTAAAGTTATTGCAAACTGGGTCTGTAAAATGTATGCAGATCGATATGAAATAACAGTCCGCGATAGATATCGCACGCGAGAGGTGGAGAGTCTACGGAGAGAGAAGGAGAAAGAGAGAGAAAGAGAGAGAGAGAGAATATATAGTTTTACTTTAGCGATAGCGCAACCGATAGCTCTCCCTCGTACACGCTACCGTAATAGTTTCGAACAGGGAGAAGCGATTTACCGTCGAGCAAATGCGACGTCATGCGTGCTCGCAAATACAAACACGAAGCGTCACACGGATTCGCACGAATGGAAGGAGTACTAACACCAGGAGAGCGAGGCGTGTGAAAAAAGGGTAATGAAGAAAAAGAAAGCTTTAGAAATTGGAACGAAAGAGTAAGTAGTCGGTGAAGACGATCACAGGAGGAAAATCAGGTTTGTACGAGCGGGGACTGAAAAATCGTCAGGATATGCAGCAACTCTGAAAAAAAAGGGATTGAGGTTGAGGCAAAGGCGAAGAAAAGGCCCTGGAAGTTTCCGTCGTCCGGAAGGTTCGAATATCAAAAAAGAAAGGGAAAAAGGGTCGAAGGTTACGAGAGCGTAGATCGAAGGGACCCTTCCGAGGGAACTTATGGGATCGGTATAAACCAAAGGGCCAGTGGTGAGGGTGTCGTACATCAAGGACTTCTTCAATTTCGCGGGACATCGGTGGAAAGTTGATTTACAGCCGCAAACAAGCTCCTTCCTGTGTGCTTTCTCGCGTGGAGGACGAAAAAGAGGTACCTGTGCGGGTGGTGCGAGTGAAAGAGAAGCCACTGAGAAAAGAACAGCCGAGCAAGATTTTCCATCTCTCTTTTCAACCTGCTCGGTATCACGTTTGGTCCTTTTTTGTTTTCCTGCTTTTTCCACTCTGCTATCTGCTCGTGAAATTCCGGGGTACTTCTACCGTTGCTTGTACTCGTTCCTCCTTCTTTTTTTCCTTCTTCCTTACCCTGGTATTCCAGGCTTCGGGATACCTAGGTTCCAGGCGGAGCTTTTCCCTCTTTCTCTTCCTCTCTCCAGCTCCATCTCGTTCTACCATGCTCGAGTCAAGACCTCCATTAATTTCGAGGTTGTAGGAATCACACACGGGCTCCCACTGTCGTAGGAACCGTTCATCAACCGGCGCAATCGAATTTCGAACCGTCTCGCCGTCTACGTTGCTTACCAGTCCATCAGACGTAACCAACGCTAACCTGAAAATCTATATCCGTTTAACTTGTATCCTAAGAGTCTCTACGACTGCTAGAATTCGACTGAGCGATTCTAAAAGTCCTCCGGGTACGATGAAAGTCGAACCAGCAACGGTGAAACTTTCCAGGACTGCTGAAAGCCACATCAGTAACATTGAACATCTCCAGGGCTGTCAAACGTGAGTCCGCGATGCAAGAAAATCTTCAAACCTGGTTCAAGTCGATTCAGGACAGCGAAGCCACTCCGGACCAACCGAAACTGACTTCAGTGGCGTCAAGAGTCATCAAGACTGCCAGGAGTCAAGAAAGCGCCGTAAAAACTCTCAAAAGTTGTTCAAACCACGAAAGAGTTGACCCATCAATTAGAACAGTCAACCCAACGTCCACCAACCGTTCAGCGTTCGATTAAACACCGCAAACGGTACGAGACCTGACGATTGTCACAACCGCTAACGTCGTTGAGTTCACCACCCGATGTAACACCCTACCAACCCTAATGGACTCGTGATCCTTTTGATCTCTTTTTCTCGAGACCGCAGAATCGATGAATGTTTAATCCGTTGCGGCTAATTATCTTCTTTGTTGCAATTTGCGACCTGGCTCGTTTGACGTGTTCAACGTACTATTCGAGTTGGCACACGCACGGTTAACACACGCACGCGATTTCAAGAGTATAGATATAGAGAGATTGACACCCTAGCCGGAGCCAACATCGATAATGGTTCCCCCAACCCCCGTTTCGCCCTCCACCAACCCTCCCCCCCGCCCTTTCCATCTCCCCTATCTCCGTAATGTTATGCCGAGCGAACCCGTCATCCATTTTATACCTATAGACGTTACCTCGAGCTAGCCTAGCTGGTATCGCGATGCCACCCTGCTTACCTTCCTGTACCGCTTTACCACTCGTTGTTAACAATGCCCGTACTCTCGGGATCGGTAGATCGAACCTTCCGTGTGAGGGGTGGGGCTTGGGGGTGGAGATGGCCCAGCGGGGTCGCGAGGGGAACTCGTATTATCGAACGCATAATGGAAACACTCAACGACAAATTGGTTGTTTCGCGGGTAACCGATACGAGAGACCAGAGGGGGTGGGGGGTGAACTGAAGAGGCGCGTTTCGAGGATCCTGTCATACGTCGGAATTGAGGGCTATTTATTTTTTTTTCCTTCTTTTTAATTTTCTTTTTTATTATTATTTTTTATTTTTTTTTTATCAACCCCTCACAGCGCACATATTTCTATTCCACCCACACCCGGAATTCATTCAATGATGGGACCGGGTGGTGAACGCGTACGGCCATATTCACCGCGACCAATTATTATTCTCTGGTGCAAATCGAGTTCGCGCGTTTTCGCGTGTATCCACACACGCCGCTCGAGATATTAAATTTTCCTCCCCCGCGTGTGGTTTCGTCGGGTTGTTTTTTTTTTTTTTTTTTTTTTTTTGGCTTCGATGGAAAATACATGATGGGGGTGCGTTAATGTGGGGAGTGACGGACGACGAGGGATACAACGTGGGAATGTTCTTTTCATTATTCAGCGATTTTCAGCTTTCGATCGGATTCATTATTTCTTCGTAATTGATTTTTCGAAATTTAATTATATTGGGAGGGTTTATAGATATACGTTTTTTTATGTGTGTTTTTTTAAGCCCTTAATTTTCAACGTAATAAATTTTACGTAACGGGGATCGATTGTGTCTTACGAAAAAATTAATGGAGTTTGATATTCCTATTTTGAAAGAGAACACGTTTTACTGGCATTTATTCAATTCCAATTAATGAAAGAAAAAAACGTTTTAAAAAAAAGATCAATGAGTTGATTTTCACTAAAAAATTTGTAAATTTCATACAGTGTTCACTTAAATAAAATTAATACGTTACGGTGACGTCCGTGTTTTCTATAAATTCAGAAAGTCCAATAAAAAATAATTCACAAAAATGGTAAAAATAAATATTGCAGATCGAGGTATAAAACTGCGGAAATAAAGAAAAGCAAAAGTTACAACAGTCGTTGTAAAAAAAAAGGGTATGTATTTTAAAGAACGAAAAGTCAATTCGTTGAAAAAGTAAAACACGGTGCCTCATAGGTAGCTTCGTACAGAGTAGGTAGTAGGTGGATAGAATTGATGCTGTATTTTTCTTTCCCCTCGTTTTTCGATCAACGAAAGTGTCAGCCCCCAGTGAATATGTCGCTGAGGTAGAGCGTGCATCCGCAGCTGGTTGGTGGGTGGTTCGAAGCTACTGGAAGTTTTTGTTCTTGATTCACCGATGTGGTTGATCGGAGGATGGAGGTAGGGGAATTTGGGTTTGTTCGGGAGTGCGTGGAGGTATAAGTGCGCAGACGAATGGATAAATTGGGTACTGAGGGTGAATCATCAATGGTGGCTGCGGCCCCCTTAAATCCTGGTGATTCAGAGAACGATCGATGTATCGGCAAAGACGTTCTCGATTATCGAACGCAACGTTAAATTCACAGCGGTTTGGGTTAGGCTCTCAAAGGTTCATTCGTGAGTGCATTTCAATGTGCATTTCAATGCATTCGCGCTTACGCGTAGAGGAAGCGCATCGACTCGTCTTCATCTGGCCTGACGGAAGAGCCCGATATTGGGCATGAACGCGCACAACCTGGCATTCCCGTTTGCCGACCAATCCAGTTTGAGGATACGGAAGAACGAGTATGGCAAAGGAACCGACCAAAGGAATCGGACGGGCGCTTTGCCACGAATTTGATTCGAGACGCAAACGCAGAGATAATTGCGGCTACGGCTGCCGAAAATCTCATTCGATTCTCCATTTTGGTTTCGAATGGAACAAGCGTGCTTATTGGATGATGACGATGATGAGGATGATGATGATTATATCGACCGAAAGACTATTACCACGGGGGATACTGATGCGGTCCTCATTGGATATCGCGTACCACGACGAACCGTCCGCGTTGGAAAGGACTTTGTAATAACCATAAAATTACCGTTGATTGGCAAAACCACTCTCCAACCCCGTGGAAAAGACCCTCTCGAAAAGATTTTAATTACGATAAATTTTCTACCGGAATTTCGTCACGTTTGAACCAGCCCTTCGTAAAATGATGACTTTACGTAAAACAATGTTGCCAACAATAATCGTTCGTAATTTAATGTTGGCCGATACCCTCGATAACGCTTTTGATCACACGCGAATATTTACGTGAAAATAACAAATTATTTTCGTCCATGTTCGTTAAGGAGTAATATCACTCCGAACGATGTACAAAAACAATTGCTTTTTCCATTGATTGGACAACGTTTTAACATCCTAAAAACAATATCCATCCGTCTTTAAAGATAAAAAAAACCAATTAGCGATTTTACAACGATTGGAAAGAAAAGAATCCTTCTGATATGCTGGAATATGAAATGCCGATAAAAAAAAAACAGTCCTATAATAAATGAAATTTTACAGGCTTTATATGGAAGCCGGGTGATGTAAATTGGTATCTGTACAAATCAGCCAGCCGAGTATACAGACGAATAGACACATAATCGAATTGGCTTAATTAAATCGTCTTCCCACCCAGAGATGGAGGGAATGGGAGTTCTCCAGGCACGGGGACATCAAGAGTAGGCATATCGCGAGGGACATTGAAAAACCTTCCTCTCCGTCTTTCCACCCCTCTCCCTTCTTCGCTCTCCCTCCGTCTGCAACGTTCATCCATGCGGGTGTGGACTGTCGTACTATCAGTCGTGTATCCATCAGCGTGCGTGGTGGCGCCATGCCAAATTGATGCTGTTTGCCGTCGCGCTAAGCCTCAATCTGCCCGCTTCGCTTCCGCTCCCTCCATCGGTGTACCATTCGCATACACCGATGGACCTGGATGTTGATAGGTCCTCGTGTGGGTTTGGTTGAACGTGTACATCCAACCGATAGGAGCCAGCATAGGTAACCCCATCCAGGCTCTTCCAATGTGTAACTATAGCACTCCCCAGCGCTAAGCTCATCGCATTATGGATAAGAGGTAAAGCATTGCTCCGTGTGTACACCTCGACAATTCATAGGTACACATCGGCAAACTCACTTTGAAACCGTCACTGTGAAACCCACGCCAAACTAATGCTCGAGATTCTAACCTCCTGGCAGATGAGGTATGCCACACATTCGCGAAAGGAATATATAGGTATCGTTCGGGAACGTGCCGCTACAGGGATTTGGAATTCAACCGATGGAACGGATGGGCTGCTCGATTCCTAGCTTCGCTTTGCTTTCCCAGCCTTCGATTTTTCAAACGAGACCGGCGTCATTTTCGAACGAACCACGAACGGAGAAACCTCGGATATCGAAGGGATGAACCCTTTGAACCGATGGTAACCGGTGGATGTTGGGTTAAGACAGGCTAGGATCGTAGAAACTGGTCGAAATTGGGTTACGTTGGAGATGGGTGGAAACTGGTGGAAGTTGGGACAGGATGGAAAAGTGTGATAGATACTGGTGGAAGTTCGGTTGGGACGGAGGAGGATGATGGAAAATTGTGGAAGTTAGATTTTGACGGAGAAGGGTGGAATTGCACACCGGGTACAAATCTACGTTCATGTTAGAACTCGGCAAGAACGCTGTTTGCTTCCAATTACATACAGTGGCTAAAAAAGTATTTGCACCTCTCAAACGACGTTGTTGTTCATTTGGATTTATTCTCATCTTCGTGTTTTCCCAAGATTTGCGTAAAGTTTTTTCAAGTCTTGATATCAATCCTGATCGATCGGTTTTTTGCCTGATGCCACGTGGAATGTTTCCAACGCGAGTAGGAATTACCATAGCTACTGGTATCACGAGTCATGTTCGTAACAGAGCGGGGTTGGAAGGCGGCTGATGTTTGCTTACTTTGCGTCGAAAAATTAGCCTTATCTCGTGAGAACCTTGGACGCGTTTGTATATTCTCTAGTAGCCGACCGATCAGCGATTACTCGGCAAATGTTTGCTGGGTTTTGTGCCAGCAGGACTCGAGGTGACGAGTATCGATCATTGCTCGACCCTGTACCGTGTGCTTGAGAGTCGAGCCTGCTCACCCTCCTCTCGCTTCCTCACGAGCCTCCGACACACTCCATTCGCACATTCATGCACACCCGACCAGTTTTCGTTCGTACGGTGATTTCTACTTGTAGCCGGTTTGCCAGCTAGTTCCAAGTGCAAATACGCCACTCGGAGGAAACAAGGAAAATACACCAGTCGCATAGAAGACACTGGTAGCGTTAGGAAACAAAACTAGTAAAAATGCGCCAGCGGAGGGAACTAAACAATGGGTGAAGAATTTTCAAAAAACTAATTGGAGATTCGACAATATATTTTTTGGAAATAATCGAGGAGCCCTGTCAAATAACGCGAGGGGTCGAATTTCTCTAAAAGGAGATGAGATCTTTGTTGGACAGTCATTGATCCGCATCGACCTGTCTTTTTCTTTTACGACGCTCCATCCACAGCCGTAGAGATACAAATTCGTTACGATACGGGGCAAAGTGGCGTCCACCTCTTTCTCCTTCGAGGCGTCTATCCGGAAGTCCAGCGAGTCCAGCGAGGATCGTTCAACAGCCTCCAGATACTATTTCCAGCCATTGGGACTTAACAGACTCCGGCACCGTTTTCAACAGCCCAAACGTAGGAATAACCCTCGTCTCTCTCCCGCTTCGTTCTCGGTTGGTTCTATCGATCTGGAGAACCGAGGAAAGGAGTCTGGCTATAAAAACTCTTGGTTCATGACAGACCGCTATCCGCTTTAGCGGAAAGACGACGACGACGAGGACGCCGCCACCGCAGTTTCTGTTCCCGACAACGTTCGTGTTCGCCCATCAGTCGTGTAACATTCGGGTACCTTCAACAACCCTACCGCGAACAGGGGATGAGCCAGGCTCGGCATACGCTGTGCTTCGGACGATCGAAGAAAACGCTGAATGCGAGACCGTAGGGAGGGGAGGGAGAGGCCCCTCGGCATCTTTCCCTCGCGAGATTGAAAACGGGATTTCGTGTCGAAAATCTAAAAAAAAGAAGAAATAAAAAGGAAAAAAAGAAAATGAAATAAAAAATAAAAGATGGGGCCAAAGATGAATATCACACCGCGTCGTCTCCCTTCCGGCTAAGAATATCCAAATCCGATCGGGTGTCTTTGAGAGTTTATTTGATTTATGAATCATTCCGGATGGAGAATAAATCATTCGGGTGCTCCATGATCCTTCGGAAGTCTGCGAGCCTCGTTGCTTCGCATTTGTTGAAATCTTTTCGCAACCTTGACTCTTCCGCTTCTTTTTTTTTTCTCATTTCTCTTCGTTTCCTCCCTTGGTCCGTTTGAACAAAGGGACTCCGTGGGCTGTCTCTTCTAGGCGCTCAATAACCCAATGATACGTCATTCGACCACTCGCCGAGAAGCACGATCTCGAATGTCAAAATGACGCCAAACTTCCGAAACAATCTTTTACCAGTTGCTCCAACAGGAATCCTTCCTCAAGTTGAACCCTCTCGTTACGAATCACAAAAATTGATTAATTTACGAAGCTGATCGCGAATAAAAGACCGGCGATTTGAAAAGCAATAATTGACGTATCCGGGAGGTTAGGGAGGATGGTAGGATCGGTAGCCATCCTCTCAGGAGTTATAATCTCCCGTTCGTCTTCGGTCGATTCTTTCCTCTTTGGGTGTTCATCCGTTCGGTGGACGAGTATGGCACGGCCGATCTAGACAGTCGTAAAGGATCCCGACTGTTCGCAGGCTGGCCCCCTTCCTAGTCTTCCATTCTGGCAGAGCTTCCATCGTTTTATTCTCGGGGCGGGGATCGATTCGAGAGTCTCGAAGAAACGACGTACGTGGTGCGGTGGAGTAAAAACGTCGAGTTATATATTATAGACAAGAGGGAGCACGATAGAAGGTGGGGTAGGTTTATAAGGGTTGGTGCTCGAGGGATATGGGTACGCCTCGTCGAGAGGAGGGAATCGCTGCTTCGTTCCGAGGCATCGAGTGAGTCATTCCTTCGTCTCGGGTGCAGGATGAATAGTGAGAAAAGAGAGGAACCAAGGGGAATGCGAGAAACGTGTGTGCCTATAAGCCGGCTACCACTCTTCCAGCTGTATGGAATCGTGCTGGAAGGAGAACGAGGGAGCATTCCGGGAGAGACTCTGGGTGAAAAATTGGCCGTCAATTTGTGAGTGGCAGTGGTGTAGGCATGGTTAGACTCAACGAAGAGTGAGAAGGGGAGGTGAGGAAGAGGGTGAATCAGAGGGAGAAGGGGTTTGAACGCGTGGAACCGAAGAAAGGAGTCGGGAGGGAAAGAAAAGGACGAAAGCTCGGTAAGGTGGAGAATGCAGACTTTGTTATAGAAAGAGTTAAGTTGAACTTTATGTACGGAGAGTAAGAGGAGGGTGAAACGAGGGCTGGAAAGGGTAGCGGCTGGATGAAGAGGAAAGAAAGAGAGAAGATGGAAAAGAAGTGTGAAGGCATGTGGCTGGTGCGGTGGTCCCGAGAAGCCAGCAGCATCCCGGGTTACCCGTTTACCCGCCCCGTTCGTGTGGCCAAGAGTGCACATTCAGCAGCTTTGCCCGTTCGCCTTTGGAATATAAATTTGCAACATTATCGCCTCGGAGAAGACGCCAGTCACCCGCTTTCCATCGTCTATTTTACTCTCTCTCTCTCTCTCTTTCTCCAGCGTCCCGCCTTCCCTCCCTCTCAGCCCTCCTCGCTCTCTCTCTCTCTTTTTTCTTCTTCGTCTTTCCGTATGTACACGTATCGTGCGCGCTATTTGTTCACATATACGCGGTCTCTCGTCCCTTCTGCTTATCGACGTGCCACGGTTCATGCAGTTCCGTCGTGCTACTCTTTTGACGATTACCAACCCCCCTGGGAACGAGGCATATCGCGCGTGGACCTCTCCAACCCCCAGCTTCCCCCCCTCCTCCGTCTCTTCTCCGCGTTCTCTCTTTCCCTGTCTTTCATCCCTCATCCATAACCTCTCCGTGGTAACCGCGCACTATAAATATTCCACCTTTTTATTGCGTCCCTGGCATATATAATTAAAAATAACAAAAGCCGTGTTATCGCCGGTGAGGGGTCGGTCGTTCATCAGAGTTGGCCAAGTAGGTCCGCCGCTTCGCATCAAAAACTCGATCGTATTGGGTTGTGTGCGCGCGTGTGTGTGTTTATGTCAGTGCGGACGGTAAGTGCATATCGTTACAGAAATATATGGAAGGGATATATTCGTTTCGCCCTACGCCACTCGTGTTTTCCCCGAGCGCAACGCCGAGCATCAACGCCGGTATCATCAACCTCCCCCTCGGCGAAACCGTGGAAATCCGAGGACTGCGAATGGCCATCCAACCTAACGACCTAGCCCTAACGATAGAGAGAGCCTCGCTTAACGAGAGAGCCGGTATGCGCGCGCGTAGGCGGGTGCGGACGCGTGTACGAGTGACCGTACGTGTACGCCGGATGTAAAGGGCAGCCACGTTCGTTGGTGAACCGGTGCGGATCTCCCGGATGATGGGGCGAAACGGCCACGAGGAAGGACGAAGGGTAGCAACTCCGGGCTGGCAGGGGGCTCAGTTATCAAGAGGGTGTGCCGACCCGTCATGTTGGGCTTTTCGTGACAAGACGGATAGCTTGCATCGATCAGGGCTCGTGTACCAGTTGTCGAACTTATCCGTTCGAGCGCACCTCCGGAACCTCCACAGGATCGAGCCGAATCGCTCGTCGAACCCTCAAGACCGACTCGTCTCTCGATATCCGATTCTATTCGAAAAGTCTAGCATTTTTTTTGATCGGGCTTCGTTGGGTTTGGGTTAGTGGTACTTTGATTACTCTGACCCGGCACGCGAGCGCCAAGCCGTTAAGACCGATGAAATCCTTTCGAATCTGAGATCGCGGCACAATGGAGAACCCGGTCGGAAGCTGAAGGACCGTTCGAGGTTTCGTCGATTAGTGATGGAATTTCCGTTTCGAAAATTACAATTAACTAATGGCCGAAGTAATCACTCTGTTCGGTGGGAATCGGACGCGTCGAGTCCTCCGGGAAAAGTGACCGGTTTGCCTCCGCGACTACGGAGAAATCGTTGCGTGACTGATGAACGGACTGTGCTGGGATCGTTAACGGTGCCTCTGATCCGGACTTTCTCCTCCGGGAAATCGACATCCGCGGGACAATCGAACGATGATCACGAGTAGGTACGGTTTCGCTATCCAAAAAGACAAAGAGTTTCTCGATTTCCATTCGTCATTGATCCGAGCATCGGACGTCCCGATATTGTTCCTCGAGCTATTGGGTGTCCTCCGAAGCAACGAATTTTCCAGCTGGTCATCCATCGGGGTCGAATGTGGCGATCCGTGATGCAAGAGCCAAGTTGACGAGTCATTTCCAATGGGAATAATAATGAAAAGTAGGTTGCTACCCTTTTTTCCGCAACTTCGAGTCTGGAAAAGGAGGGATGAGAAAAGGGGTTGCCTGGCATGGTGGAGAGTTCCAAAAGAGGACCCTTCCGACGAAGACCGCATCGTTTGCTGACTAGCCTGGAAACCCGAGGGCAAGAGAGAGGAAGATTGGGGAAAAGCTGGGAGGGAAGAGGGAGAACGAGAAAAAGACGAAAGAGAAGGACGGAGAAAGAGAGACGAACGGTCTCGCTTGTTAGCGAGCTCGGTTGCATACCCTTTGCTACAGTGCTGGGACAGCGGTGGATTCACGGCCCAACAGAGTTGTAATTAATTACCAAAGTAATTATCTGATGATTTAGGAACCCGGTAGCGCCTTGGTGGGTAGGCAAAGGGGTTGGTTAAGCCAAGGGAGAGTTCGAACGTTGGTGCACGATTCAAGCCCGGGAGCCACAGAGCCATTGCGCCAGAGATCTGGAACTGGAACGAATAACTATTATCCGCCTTCAACACCCAGTCTTTTCGTCCGTCTACCTCACACCACGAGCTCTCGCAAATTCGAAAACTAACCACCGGTCTGCCGGGCTCTCCCGATGCCCCCGCCGCAACGGCGCGGCACCAGCCGTCATCGTCGTCGGTCATCCGGAGTCCCGATGTCCTCCACTGTTTCCGAACACGTCCGTGTGGGACGACGCCAAGGGGCGTTTTCCTACCGAGACGTTGCTCACCGCTGACTTCGAAGATAAGAAGAGAATTACCGATGAGAAGCAATTCGAAAGGGCTTTTTCCGGGTATCCAGGGATGAAGAGTCGAAACCGCTGAATCGATCCGAAGGGATTGGAAAAGACGAAAGGGCTCCGAGAAGGGCCCGTCTTGTTTTCGCGACGACTCGTTCTCCCAACTTCTCCAGAAAGGTGAGGCATATCCGGATCAAGTTTCTTTGGGTTTGTTTGGGTCAAGTTTGCGCTAGAATTCCGGAGCGCGGGCTGGTGAAACTTGACCTAGGAAAGGAAATCATTCGATTGGCCCGGGGTGGATCTTGACTGTGTGGAAACTCTTGGTCGTGACGGTGCGTCCAAACACCGCCAGGAAATCGGGTTAGCTTCCATATATGCGGTCCAAGTCGCGAAACCAAGTATCTACTTCGCTAGACATATATATATACCGGTATACCCAGATTTGAATATCAAGTGTGCGATACCTACGCTAAATCGTGGCATCCGGTTTCCCCGAATCAGTGTTACCTGAGATCCATAATTGGGTAGCATGTAACGGTCTTGTTACAGCTCGAGCAAATAGTATCAACGCGGACAGCCGGTGCGCGAGGGTGGACTGGGAGATCGACCACTGAATTGACAACTCACCCAATACCACGCTACCCTTGATGGGACGAGAGTTACGCACGCCTTTAATGAATTCCACCTGAAAACTCCTGACACGGGTAATATACCTGTCTCTTTATCAGGGGTTTGTTACTCCTCTAGGGTTAGCCAATCCGGCACTGTCTTCGCCTACATCGTTATTCTCTCACTGAAATACCGTATACCTTTCAAACCCAACGAAGGGTTTCACTTTCCACATTGCTGGTTTCGCTAACGAGCCTTTCTAGATATCAACGTATAAAGATCAGTTTCCCTCACTCCGGATGAATTATGAGAACTCTCCAATCCTCTCGATCCAATAAGGATTTTCCCATAAACCCGGAACATCATTCCTCGCTTTGATGCCGCGTCTACCTTCGTCCCCTTGTCTCTTCGACTTTCCATTTTTCGTTGATCCATCCATCGCGGTTCGAGAGAAGCCTGCAAATCGGACAACCTATCGGATATCAAATCTACGCATTTTCGTACCCTCCGGATTTTTTTCGGGCTTTATTTTCGGCCCTTTCTATCCCTCCAATGGGCTTTCCTGGTGGAGTTTCTATCTTGAAAGACTCGGTGGACTTTTCTTCAGACCGAAAGGGAGAGTTCGTCCCTTTCGTTGTCCCAATGGGACTCATTATCGCTCGGTGTGCAACCACCGTGCGGTAAAGCTTATGCGAATCTCCCGCTTAAGTTGAAGATCATTAGTCGACGTTGGAGAAGGACGAACGAGGCGAGTATAGACCGGAGAACGGGTAACGAGTGTGTCGACCAAACGGAAAAACTAATTGGAAACGCGCTTTGAAAAGCCTCGAAAAAAAAAAAATGACGAAACAGGAAAGAAAGCGAAAGTCCACCATCGGGCTTACTCGTCGTATCGCGTGCTCCATTGTGCTCATAATCGCCCACGGAACTGGCAAACATACACTTTTCTCAACGAAACCACCCTGCATTTCGCCACTTCATACTTCACCCTCGAAACTCCATAGTGGAACGCACAATGGTAATTAACTCTTGCCAGATTGAAGTTCGGCTCTTAGCCTCTTTGGTTCTTCTTTTATTCCTCTTTCGTTACTGCACCATGGTGGAGTTACGAAACGAAATATATCACGCGAATAAACCGCGACGATTTTGCTAAAACCCCACTTCCTTAATTTTACGTTTACTCTCGCGTAATACTTTTATCGAATAAACGAAACATCGCGATGGAAAAAAAAAATTGTACAATTCGTCCAATAAATTATCCTCCGGAAGTGAGTGGGTGTATACTTTGGGGATAATTGCGATAATTCATTCGTAAGGGATCATTACGGACCAGTGTATCAATCACGTGCCAAAAACTTCATCGAAGTTTCCGTTGTCATACAAAATTATTTTTCGCGTTTTTCGTTTTGGAAAAATCTAAAGGAAATTCTAAAAAAATGTTCGGTTTTCGTAGCTCGAATTTCCAACAATGAAAATTTCCGGTCCAATTTGAAATTGTCACTCTGGTAAATCCTAGGATCACTCATTGATGCTCTCTAGTTTTTTAATCGACTTCTAAAAAAGAAGAAGGCTCTCCCTTGACCCAGCAAACTCCATTGCTCATGCGCGAATGAACTTTCCTCGTGCGTTTTTGCTGATAACAAAAAATGAAAAAAAGAGAAGATACCGAGCTGTCTTTTTTACTGGACGATTGGATGAATTCAAGGATGGGAGAATTGAGGGGTGAAATATCGTGAGAGGCGAGAAGAGGAACGGAGAGTTGAATATGCAGATACGTTGTCGTCGCCCGTTCCCTTGACCGTACGCCCCCGGGTAACAAATTGATGGTTTCATCCCCGCGAATGCGATTTCAGCCCTGCTGAATTCGGGCCATCGGCCCCTATACCGAATAAAAAAACAAAATCAACGACGACAAAAAAAAACGGCGGAAAAAGGATCGTCTAGTTTCACGGAGAATACGGAAGGGAGAGAGAGGAGAAAAAATCACGAAAATGTTCAGCCACATTGCTGGCGTGTATGGTCATCTGGCACCCTCTGGCGCCCTCCGGCTATTTAAATAGTTTCGTATAATTCTCATTGCAAATCTTGATCGAGGAATTCGTCAGGATTATGGTTAGGTATTCCTTCGGAGAGTCAATAAATAGGGACTCTCCATATAGCAATTTCACATTGGAATACCAATGTCAAATTGGAAAAGTTCAATTCGAATCCATTGTACTTAAATTACATTCCAATGGACGAATGGTTTGGATTCGTTTAACGCTAATTAGATCCAATTAATCCAATACGAATTCATTGGATTTCCATTTGATTCTAATGGACCAAAGGGTTGGGTTTCGTTTTATCGGGTATCATTAGACCCAATAGGAAATAGAATGTACCAATTAGGATCTCACCTAAGAATGCCCAAAGCCAATAGGATCCTAATTACGAATTGAAGACAAATATCAGAAGCCAATTGGATTCCAACAATTTCTACACGTCTGGTCCGTCACCGATTTCTTAATACATTCAGGGAGTTTGTTCCAGTGATTCACGAGTGGATTTTCAAATGATCACCACCAACCTTGTAAAAAACTATTTTTTTCAGGCGAACGTCATTTTTATCGGAGTCCTGGTGCAAAAAGAAGGGACGTTGGGTTTGAAACGTTGACTGATGTATCTGTCAGGGAATCGTTGCGATCGGGAACAAAGCGACGAACCGAGAGGACCGCGAACACCCTCTCTCGTCGTGCCAAATGAAAACGCCAGCTCGTTCCCCTCGGCCTATCACGAATCGTACCTCGTACCCTCAAACTCACCTCGGCGGTCCTTTTCCATCGCTGCGTTTCTCCCTTTCGTTGTTGCCTCTTCCGAGGGTTAATAATGGAATTATAAATCGCGTCGCGACTCAACTTAATGCGATTACCACGTAAAACCGGGCGTAAGCGTCTTTCCCGATCAATGCGGTGTCACATGACTGTGGATATTGCGCTTTGCGAGGCTTCGCATCCTCTGTATTCATTCCTACGTATATATCGATGCCACGAGAGCTGCGAGAGATTGGAGGGTGAAGGAGGATGCCCGAAAGAATGGAAGAGAAGGAGGAAAGGAGAGAGCGAGAAGAGAGATGGAATAAATATTGTTTATTACGTACTCTCCGGCTATTCCCCTGGACGTGACGTACAATTGTAATGAAAAGTACAAAACTGACTGGATCAGTAATTCGGTATAAATATTTCAATTGTAATATTAAAACTGGATAAGAAATCATAGTGATGTTTCAAAAAAGAATAAAATAATTTAATGAAGTTGTAAATGTAATATATATAAAATGACATCAATGATGTAACGATAATAATACTGGAAAATGAAAATAAATAAACAAATATAAAAATAAAGGTACAATTAGAAATAATAAAAATAAAAGTAAAAGTAGAAACACACCGGAGAAATTTCAATCATAGTGCAGGCAGGCTAGACCGTTCGCCTCTTCGAAGGAACCGAGAGAGGGGAGAGCTGCAATGCCGATGCGATAAAATAAACGATCAATTTTTCTCGTATCATTAACGCCGGGGAGAGATGACTCAGCTAATGGAGGAAAATACTTCCAACATTTTGCTGCGTATGTTAACACATCTCCTTATGTATATATATATGAAAACACAAACATATATATGCGCATCTGGTATCAACAAAATGGTGTTTAATGTGATGTCTTGTTCAGGATTCGGGCTTGTTGAGGTCGTGAAAATAGCATTATCATCCAGCCAAGCTGTTGCCACGCTTAGTCACGTGCAATTAAGGCTTTTCGCTTTGAGCTCTCCGGATGTGCGTTGATACGATGTGATGGGTCATTTCCAAGATGACGATTTATCGTATCATCATCGTTCATTCATTTCGCGAGAGAAAAGATTTTTCTTATCGCTTGTTAACTCTTGATTCGATACAAAGTAGTATTGGCGTGAAAGGGAGCAGCGAGGGTGAAGAGCGTTGACTTTTTAGCAGAAATAACGAAGGGGGGATAGGAATCACGTGGAAGAACAGCGAATATTCAACATGGAAACGCCGATGCACCGCTGGGAATTTATCGAGTCAGCCTTCAGGCTCTGGCAACCGGCGCACGTAACCTACTAGTCAAAATGCAGCCCGATCGTTTCGGATCGACTGCACCTCGAAATGCCCATGGAAGATGTAGTTTTAGATATCCTAGGCCGCAAGGGAACTGCCTTTTGCTCGCTTTGTACATCCGGGTTGAAAATCGACACCAGTGGTAGTCATCAACAGACCTAGGTTCCAGGTGATCAGTAAAAGGCTGATGGTCCACAGCCCATTCGCTATAGATTTAATTCCAATAGGGGAAGCAAGCATACCGAAGAGAAAAATGGAGAGGATATGTGGCCGTAAAATACCGCCCAGGATCGCTGATACCTAGAGTCCCAGCAACGAATATACATTGCCGGCTGAAACACTGAGTAATGGCAACGGCTGTACCGAAATTCGCGAGATCCATTGATCGAGCAGGGTCTTATTCGATGTGTAATCATTTTGCGGTCGACAATTTGCCAGTCCTATCCGCCCACAGGCTTTTTCTAGATCAGCTGCCTGTATTTGGTCTTCAAACGTCTGCCGGAACGAGAGTTTTGCTCCGATCGAGTTATACCTTGAAAATTCGTAATCTGTGGAACATTTAGCATCGACTAGCCAATGGACGATTAGTTTCGCCGGTCGGTTCAAAGTTGCCAGAGGAAATAACAATACCGTTTTCTTACTAGATCCGAACCGATGCCTGTGCCGATCGATTTTTCAAGACTTTTTAACTTTTATGAGACATTTTAGGTCGTGGCTTCGTATTCTAGACTGCTCAGCTCAGCCCAGACACCCGATTCTACTCTCCATGCCCGTCATACGTTCCTATCTCTGGTACGTTACGCATAAAAGGATCGTCCCTCGCATCCTTTTTCTAACCCGTGTATCAGCGCGAGCGCCCTACCAACACCTTCGCCCCAACAATATAGAGCGGAGAGTCCATCGCTGCTCGAGATCCAGTTGGATGTTGGGCTGTATAGATGTTGGCTCGGTGGCGTTATTACCCCTGTCGCACAAAGCTTTGATTTTCCGTGCCAACGAACCCTCGCTCGATTATTTCCCTCAATTAATCTATAATTCGATAAATACCGACGAGCGATGCCCATCAATTTGCCTGTAGAGATGCACGATATAACTTGCCGTACATACGTCTATGCTGTATACCCGAGAGGACCGTAACTTGTTGTCAAGGCAACTGTGGCTTTTAATCTTCTTTTTTTCCTATCAGCTCTTTTCCTCATTCAGCACTTTGTCCTTTAATCATCAACATATGGATCACACGTTTACTGGGTTTCACCGTTCGTGCCAGCTCTTCGTAGAATTTTACTTTTGACATTTTGTTTTTCGAAGTAACAATTTTTATTAAACCGATACATTCTTTTAGGCATTTAAAACCGAAAAATAAATTCATATTATATTATTATTAAAAATGGAAAAACATAATAAAATCGATTGAAAAAACGTACAATTAATAATGAATAATAATTAAACAGTAAAATCAAGAAGTACATTCTTTTTTTAGACTGCAGTAAATAAAGATACGTCCACAACTGTACAAATCGTAATAATTGAATTTGAGACTTTCTTAAATCGAGTGAACGACCAATATTTGGCAATTTCTTATCTGGCTGTTGAGTCTTTAAAGTGCCAAGCAATCGGTCGAGGTATTTTCAATATCTTTCGGTGCGATATCAATATTTAGTTGAACCGGTTGAAGGTGTATCATGAGCGAAGGGATGAAGTCCCGAAGGAGCTTCGTACTCGTGGAGTCGAACGTAACCATCCTCCCAGGTATTAATTCCCGATAAAGACTTTCGCAGACTTGAGAAAACCTGTCTGAGGTGGCGTCGCGGTGGGATCCCGAGATGCTCTTAGTTAAGTTAGTCCGATTTGTGCAAACTCGTCCGAACAGCCCCTTACCCCCGTCTCTCTTTCACCCACCAAGAACGGACTTTCTCTCTCTCTCTCTCTCTCTCTCATTCTCTCTGATAGCACTCCCTCCAGTATTCCCTTTTCGCAAATACACGAAAGCAACCTCCGCACCCTGAGCTTTCAACGTGGTTGTCCGACCCTCGTAAGCCACGGGGCGAATCGGGACCCAGGATTTCATATTCATCGACTTACGATTAATTACGGTATTGGCCCCCAAAGATGTTGATGGCCCGAGGGTCGGTTCACTCCTCGCTCTCCGTTTTCCTCCCTCGCTATATCTTTCCTCTTACCCTCTTGTTCGTTCCGTCGTCTACCTCGTGTTTCGCCTTGGCTTGATTCGATCGACAGCACCTCGGGGAAGAGAGAGAGAGAGAGAGAGAGAGAGATGGTCGTTTCCTTTCCCACTCGACCTATATATCTACCGGGGAAACTCCGCTAACACCCCTAACTAAATAGTGGGATGTACAGTTGGTAGGAATTATAGGTATTTCCGGCGAGACTCTATCCTCCCCTAGTTACCGGAAGCATCGCCTGCACTTGCCACTCGATTTTTCATTGTCTTCATCAAAATACCCAATATTGGGGTCGTCTCCGAGCACTCGGGTTGAACACGCCCTCTACGAATTAATCGATCGAATATCATTGAATAATTATTTCAATTGTTCAATTACTCCTCATTTATATACAAATAGGTATTATAATTATACTATTTAAATATTGATAAAAGATAAATGTTACGTATCGAATATGATACTACGAATAAAAGGAATCCATTATTTTAAAAAATCTTACATTATATTGAACGTCATATATAAAATATAATATCAATGTTATAATAATAATAATAATAATAATAATAATAATAATAATATGAAAATTATCATTGGATATTTATATACATAGAAGAATAATTTATATATTTTTATTACAAAATTGTATAATAATTCCACTAATTATAAGATAAAAATTAAAAACAAAATATTACAAATATACACTAAAGAAATAATAAAAATTAGAGTTAGAGTAGAAACTCGCATTGGCAATTTCGAAATAAAAATGAAATACATAGATCGGATAAAATGAAATTTAATTTTTTCGACTTGCATTATTTCAATTCCTGAAACAATGTACGTTCTATTTCGAAGGGCCCTTCGATACGACTCGTAATTTTTCGGCCTCCGGTCCGGGCTGATTGCGGAAAATAATGCCAGTCGAAAAAAAATGTAATCCTTTGGAAAAAAAAAAGAAAAAATTTTCGGTCATCACGTTTTTTGTGTGTTTTGTTTGTTTTGCTTTCATACGCATGATAAATAGCCAGAGTGTAGGGAGGATGATTGTTACGTGCATTCGAATTGAACAAAGGTGGTGTACACGTGTACGGGAGGGGGGGAGGGACGCGGTTGTACACTTGGCGGAGGGTTTTCACTCGGTATGTATGGACGATCGCCACACAACAGCCGGAGCCGTACTAAGCAGACATTTAAATTCAACGACACGTAGCGAACCTGGCCCGCTTTTTTATCCGTGCCCGCACCAACTAGGATACCAGTCGCATCACCCTTTTCCACGGGAAAACGATCTATAGGGAGCACGAGTGCGGCATGGAAAAATCGGTGGATACCAAGCTTCACCGCGACACAACGATGCCTCCTCGATCTTACGTATACATGGTGACCGAGTGATAGGACTTTTTCCTTTACAGGGTTGAGTTTAGAACTCATTTCCAGCAATTTAAGCCATTTTTAAGCAATTCAAGCAATTTAAGCAATTTATTAATCAGGATCCAAAAATCGAGGATTTACGTATCGTCATTTACGAAATATTTACGATTTTTTATAAACTTTTTATCTTGTCAAAAAATGAATATTTAAAAAAAAACGTTTTAATAAAAAATTGGTAAAATTCTAATTGAAAAATGGTGTAGAGCTTTATCACTTGCATTTATAAATTTTTAGGCTTATCGCTACGATGAATAATTTTTTAAACATTAATTTAATGATAATAAAACTCTGCTAAAAAATTCATAAAATGTACTTTTCCTGCTTGTTACTAAAATAATTAGATTACTAAATGTAAAAAAATAAAATTACGTAGTCGAAGAGTGTATCAATGGTGTTACGATGTTTTGTAATTTTTCGTTTTTTTTTTATTATCCGTTTTCGCCGGCTAAAAATTTATAAAATTCAATGCTCAATTTGATCTCTTTATTATTTGTATTATTTTTTTCAGTGACGAGTGTACAAATTTACAAAATTTAATTTTCTCCTTCTCACTAAAATAATTAAATTACTAAACGTTGAAAAAATAAAATTCACTAGTGGAAGAGTGTTATTTACAACCGTGTTACCATTTTTAAAATCGTAAGATAATTATTCACGAAGCTTGATTTGACCGAAAAGACTTTTGCAATGACTGTTCGGAGGAATGGTTCGAATCTCCGGTCACCCTGTATGCAGTAACCAAACCCGGTATACATGTACATCCCACTATCCACCCTCATCGTTTTTCCCTTTCGGCACTTTTCCCTATATAGTTCGATTCGAAAGCTGGCATCTCCCGACAACCTAACACGCTCCTCGATTTATTATTATAGTCAAGCTCCGGCTACCCCCTCCCCTTAACCCCGCTCAACTCCGGTTTAATGGTCCGCAAAATCGTGGCCCAATATGCGATAAGTCTATGCACGCTCCTCTCAGCTTGGCGATTAGAGATGGAGGGCTCTCGGAGTCGACGCAAGAAGTCGGAAGTTTCGTCAAAAAAGGACCAAACTTGGCGACGATGATTTTTCTTTTTTTTTCGTTTTTTAAAAATTTTTTTTTTTTTTTTTATGAAAGACCGTGGAGTTTTGGATTATTGGGATGGGGATCGAGGGACGATTAATTCCGCTTTGCGCAGTTGAGTTCGATATAATTCAAGCTCCCTCGTCGTATATCGATTGAATAAATTGTTGAATTAAAATTCGAAGTGGAGAGACCCGATATCGTTTTTACGAAAGTCGTTCGATCGATTTTGGACGCGGGCCAATGGAAATATGTTTTTTTTTCTTTTTCGGTTCATTTTTTTTTTCAATCGGCGATAATAATCTTATAATACGGGTTGAGCACGATTCGCAACGTGGCCAACGAAGTTTCGGACGTACGTAGAAGGACAGTTCTTACGAGAGGCTTGAAGACAAGTGTTTCGCGACCGAAACTGCCGCTTGGCGGCGTCTCGAGCGTCCAGCTGTTATGGACAACCGCCGCAAAGTTAACATCCCCGCCACTTTGAGTTATCGGGTTGTCAAAAATGTGTTCTAAAAAGGTTTTTTTTTTATTTTTCCAATCTAATTTTGTACTTTCGACAAAAACTCGGATATATATGTAATCGACTGATAATTTTCGATTGGACGTTCGACGAATATAATCGAAATGTCGTCGAAAGCATCGCACACAGCAAATAAATCGTGTTTTTAGTAGTTTTTTACGATTTTTTCATGGAAATTTTGGGTTTTGGGGGAAATGAATGGTGGATTCGTACTCAGGGGGTCAAATTACATCGTAATGGACCATTTAAAAAAATATTAAAAATCAAAAATTTTTTTCGATTTTTGGGCAATATACATTTTTTTACTGAATCATTGATAACTTTTTTTCCTTTAGGAGTTGGGACT
>JAPYZI010002409.1:0-23115 GCA_030523105.1 Ophioninae sp. A BG-2022a | reverse complement strand
GCGGCGGCTCAAGAGCGAAGCGGAGAAACGAACGCCCAGCGCTCGTCTGCCAAGGTATTAGAAATACGTTTGAACACGAGTCCGGGAGAGGGAGTTGGGGAGCATGGAATAAGCGATCAAAAAGTGAGACGACCTTTCGAGCAGTGAAATTTGCCGAAACGATTCGTTGAAATCTCGATGGAAGTTTCGAAAAGAAAAAAAAAAATCTTTGGATAATTCTAAACGTTACCCCCACCCCCCAATTCTGACCGAAACAAACCCAAACAAGCGACGAAAAATACACTCGCTCGACCCAAACAAAACGCGTCAATTAAAACGTTCGCTGAACGCGAGTCCGCCATCCGCCACATCGAGTCACATTATCGTCGTACAAATTCGAGGCTCGTTCGTCGCGCTCGAACGCTCCAGTTTCGCTTCGTTTTGCGTTTATTCTCTCGTTTCCCTTCGGACTCGCTTTTTCGTCGCGGCGTAACCCTCCCCTGGCGCCTCCCTTCGACGCGTCATTCGCGTCGAGAGTCGCGTTCGTCGATAAATCCCGCTACAGATCCCCAGGGGACCGGACCCGACTTTCCCACGAATTTAACGCTCGTCCGCGTCCCATCTCTACTGTTTTTACCCCCCCCCCCCCCCCCCCCACCCACCGAAGCTTCTCCCACCAATCGGCCTTCGGCGCCCTCTTCATTACGCTCTCGAGATGAGCGTTAGTAGAGTTTGAGCATGGAGAGACTAGCCGATTAACGGGACGCGCGGTTGTGTATTTACGATCGTGGTTAGCCGCTGAAATTCGATCATTTTTTAGACCGAAGCATCGCAATTTCGTTCCGATCGAATATAATCGTGAAAAACGATGGACGAGGAACGTTTGAGGAGATGAAACGGAGATCGTGAGGAAGAGCGGTAGTGAAAGCGAGGTTGGAAGAACAGCTGTCGCATAAGTGACAGGTGCACTTCCGATATCACCCGATCCCTCGTATAACCTCTGAAAAATTCGCGGGCTCGAATTATGCGGAAGAATTCGAGTAGCCGTACGAAAGGACAAGGATATCGATAAATGTCGCCTGTCGAATATTCGACGATCAAACGCTTCAGTTTTTATGCTAGGTTTTAGGCGGCGGTGACCAGCTTTGGTCCAGCGTTACGCGCGCCCCCCTCTACCGTGCTAAGAAGCTGTCTTTTCCTCGCATAACCTGTAAAACGACACGAAAACTCACCCCTTTTATTTCAGCAATAAACGTTTCGCCAACGAAAGAGACGCGACGACCATTAATTACTCGATCCCAAAGCGGTACCTCAAACTTCTCATTATCACGAGCGTGAGACTTCGAACAATGCGCACGAACGAGTTTCGCTGTTTTACAACGATTTCCGCTACCCCCTTTCCCTTCTACCCGACACTCGCCATCCGCGCGTTTTTTTGACGCACAACACACGGGCCCGCGCGCCCCCACCCCCGAACGAGAGCACGACTCTCGAACACGGAAAAAAAAGGGAAAAGAAAAAACACTGCGAATTATCGTCGCACGACGCGACCGTTTTGCACAGAGATTGAACTCGAGCAACACCGTCGTCGAAAACGCTCTTGTCCCCGAGGTACACTCTGGCGCTCTCGTCAACGACTCGCCCGATGCATCAGTGCGTAAGGTCCTCACCGAACTGACGCGAAGATACTCGCGGAGCGCGAACGAAGCGCTTACTGACGGCCGATGCCCGAACTCGACGCGCCACCGCCACGCCCCCCACCCGACTGTTAATTCAAACGCGTTGCGCCAGTGTTTTTTAGTACCGCATCGGATCGCCGGGGCGTTAGCTGTTCCGTGATAATCTATTTTAGCAAAAATCACTATTAAAAATACCTTCTCAATAGATTTTTTACGGGGTTCTACGAGTTCTGTTGTTTTATAAATTAAAAATCAGTAAATTGGCCACTCGGCTTAGGAAGGATAAAGAAAAATAAAAGTTATATATAAATCAACGATAAACACGGAAAGCTGCTTTACCCATATTTGCATGTTCGAAATATTTCATCTGTAAGCCCCAAATAAATCGTGAAAATAAATCTGGACAAAAGCCGTTTACCAAATGTTGACAAAGGTTTCGATGCGGGATCGGTCAATTGTGATATTGACGCTTTCTCGACGCGCGTTCACGCGGTAACCTTTATTGTTCGAACGAGACCGTACAGCTTTTATTTCGCCAGAATAGTGGATTTTGGGGTTAATCTATCGATTGACGAAAATCTCCGTTTTAGCATGAAAAACAGGGAAGGTATGGCACGGTATATTTTGACCTACCTATTTTGCAGTCATCTAGTACGAAATTTACGCCGAAGGGTTTTACACCATCTATTATGCTGGCGTCTAACGTAACCCGCCATTTTGATGGGTTGCGTTTCTTCCACAGGGTTGAAATTTGCATCGCCGGAACGCAAAGAAAGTGTCTTATTTTCATAATCTCAATTTTTTTCAAATATCTCAATTATCCAACAATTATTCGAACATTATTTTCAAGATATCTTGAAACTTTATAAAAAAAAAAAAAACGGCTTTCGATTGCACGAAAAAATAAAAAAATATATTCGTTTTATGAAAATAAAATCCACAATTAAACAAAAACATTTTTTACGTTCTAAAATTTGGTTTGACCCTTCCAAAAAAAAAAGAGGTTCCAACTTTGCAAATTTCAGTTTCGTATTTTTTTTTTTTTGTTTCTTTCGTCGATACTGCGACGTTTTATCCTATGTATATATGATCTATTTTTAATTATGTGTACGCATATACTGTTTGTAAGATGAACACGTCATTCGTAGAATCATTACGGCTAAGAGATTTGTAATATTAATTGAAACACGCATTCGATACATAGGGGTGCTCGTTCCTATTTTTTCCATCTTCTCTTCTTTTCGTCTTTTTCATAATCATTTGTACTTTTTTCAATCACGGCCCACGCGCCACGTTTTTTGTGCAGTTTCGAAGTTTGCATCGTCGGAACTCTAGGACGATCTGTTCGATATTCTTTACGATGATCATTGTTATCGAATATCTTATTTTTTTGAATATTTTTGTTTTCGTTTCACTCTTAAATCACGAAATAAAAATCTCTGAAAATCGCTGTTAGGATTTATCTTTTTTTATGGACCAAAGAAAATTCAGGAAATAAAAAAGGTCACTTTCCTCGAGCTCCGAGCAAACTTCAAGGTCATCGTGGTTTCTTCTTGCGTCTAGTCGCTTCGCAATGTTACGTCATGGACTTAAAAAAATATTTATATATGTATATGTGTGTGATTTATATTTCTTCTTTTCTATATATAAAAGAAGAAACGTGATCACACACAGGTATACCTTGACGATTCAGAGATTAGAAATAACACTGACGCTCTGCGAGAGATCGACTTGTCCCTTGAGTACTTTTTGTTGCAATTTTTGTCCGAATAATTTGGCCATTAAATGATTGCGCCGCGCGTCCTCTTCCTTCTCGCGCTGGCGTTTCTTGTTGCGGACTTCGTTCAGGCACAAATACCGGGTTCTTAATCTCATCTTCATTTCGTGGTCGCTCAGCTTTCTCTGCGCGCTCGCTGATTGGACATCATCGTTAAGTAAATTATTACGTAATTTTGATGAATTTTTGTTTGACCTGTTGGTTGGTTGGTAATTTACTGGAAATTAAATTATCTTCATTAATTAACTAGAAATTAATTTATCTAGTAAGAAGATGATAAATTTGTATTATTGTGTTAACGAATTAATTGTTTGGAATTGAAATTGGATCAATGTTTCGGTTTGATTAATTATATCTTTTTGTTTGGGTTTCTTTTGAGTTAAACCTTTTTTTTTTTTGGGTTCGTTAGGACGCGAGAGCGAACATGAATTTCTGCTTACTTTACCTGTAGAACTTTTGGTGGAACGTTGAGGCTTCATGAAAGCGGAAGCTCCCGCAACCGCCAAAAATTGTTTCCTCTTCTCACGCTTCAGCTGACGGAGCTGGGACAGCTCGTTCATGTAGCGACGACGAGTCTCGACGTTTTCGAGAAACTCCGGCTTGTTAGTTGCCAGAAAATCCTGAATAGACGAAAATAAATGAAGGAAAATAATAGGTGAATAAAAACCAAGCTTATGGATGTAGGATTGATGAAAACGCTATCAGAATGATGGACAACAAGAAATAATCATCTTTTTTGGGTTTGCCATTTTTTGAATGATAATTTTACGGAATAAGAAAAATGTTTTCTTCTTTCGTGGAGTTTGTTTTGATTTGTTTGTGTTGGGAATCCTTGAAAACTTACTTTGAGAGTTTCCGGACGATCGTCATCGATGTTCTCATCCTTATCAACGTCCTTATCATTTTCCTCGCAGAGACACTTCCCCGCAGGATTTTCAGCGTTCGCAGACGACTGGCCAGGTTTCGTTTGACTTTTGTTTTTCCCGGAGGATTCCGAACTTGAAATTTTGTCTCTGATGGATCTTTTGTTCCCGACGTTTCTCGGTTTATCATCGACAGTTTTGTCGAAGTTGAGTTCGTATGCGACAGGTTTGAGATAATCCTGAGAACACTTGCACTTCCTATTGGGGTTTTTACCGTTAACGACTGGCCATACGGTGCCGCAAGTGCGGCAAGATTTGCAAAGTTTTTCAGGGTTAATTCCGTTTGTCGGTGAATGTTTGGAGATTCTTCGATCGACGGTTGCTCGTGATTTTTTTCCAAGCTGATTATCAAGATTGCAAATGCAGCCGAGCGAAGAACTTCCGTCGTGATTAACGTCCAATTTTCTATCACGACGATCGTCGTTTCTTTCAGCTTCGCTTTCACCATCGATGGAACATGCGCAAACTTCTTTTCCAGAAGTGGAGTTTTTGGATTCTTCGGCGTCGCAAGTAGCGCAGCGTCCTTCGATCTTAGAGGGCAGAGAGCGAATCGCAAAGTTGGACTTGCACGTCGCGTTCAATTGATTCTTAGCTTCTTTCCTGGAATCGACTCGTTTTGGGCTGGAGGAAGTTCCAAAAATGGGTTGTGTTATCAGCGACGTTTGAGTTTTCAGCCTCGACCTTGAGCAATCTTCGGTGTGTCGATGACCGGATTTCTGAGGGGAATGTATCACGCATGCTCGATGCCTACTGTGAGCCGCGTATCTTTGGCAATAACAAACGTGGCCTTGTCTCGACCAACCTTTCTCGTTCGACTCGACTTCCGGAAAACTCGAAGATTCGACGCTCGTCGATTGAACGTCTTGAACCCGCGACAGCTTTGACGTTTTTTCACCGTTCAGGAATCGCGTTTGGACGCACGCGTCTCGAGTTAAAGTTAAGGAACATTCGCGTCGAGATGGATTCACAGTTGTTGGGTGAACGGATGACGAACCAGAGATTATCTCACCTCCCGTCGCTGAATGACCGCTCGGTCCACCGTCGCTTCCCGTTTGCGTGCAACTGTTCCTCTTTCTTGTGTGACCGACCGCACGATCCTCGTCGCGTTGCGAAGATATTATCAGACCTCGGTCCGAACGACCGCTCGCCAAATTTCCGTGAGACGACCACTCGTTTTCCACACCCAATGAATCCGCACCTCCGGGTACGCGCTCGGAACGACTGGAAAACTGGAATTAAGGTTGGGTCACTCGCGAGAAATGAAAGACCGAATTGAGGTTAGCTTAGTCGCGGGAAGCGGAAATTGAGTGTTCGTAAAACGGAAACTCGCAACTTTGGAACGAAGCAAAAATAATTTGTTCTAATTTTTGAAATGACATTTTCTAATAATACCGAAATTTAGAAACTTACGTTTCTGCCGTTACGGGCTTGGACGATCCACTGGCCGATGGTGGCTCCGCTGAACTTCTTCTTCGGAGAGTCACCTGCCCTCGATCGCGTTTCGACTTTGCTACTCGGTTCCTCTAGTAATCTCTTAAGATTGCAGAGATGGCTGATTTCATTAGTGATCCAAACGAGCTGATTTTGCTTCTCCATTTCCGCGTAATTTATGAGTTTGGCTTCGCCGGAAACGGAATTTCCGAATCGACCGAGTTCGAAGCGTCTTTCAGACATTGTAGTGGGTAATCTCCAATCGGTCCCGTTCGTTTCACCTCTTCGTCGCTCCTTGACCAATATGATGCCGTCGGAGATGAGATTCCCCTGGGAATCGCTGGTGCTCGTCGTCGCTTCAGTTCCCGTTGTCTTTGGCAAACTTCCGTTCCTGGCGTTTTGCGTTTCGCTATTTTTGTTTGGGTAAAATACGTTTGTACCGTTGATTTTGTGATGACTTTGAGATTGGGGTACGAAGCATTCGGAGCTCTGGCTCCTCTCGGCGTCTGTGTTTCCTTCCCGGTCTTCGCTTCGCAAACCCATCCTTGCTTTCCTACCGTCCATCAGCGTCCGATCCGTATTGGCATCAAAGATGTCATCTCCGTTGGTCGTGCCGTTGTCGCGACTACTGGTGGCCAGGTCGATCATCTCTTCGATCACCCGGGTTTCTTCTACGAGGCTCTTCCTCGTAGCTGAATTGCCACGAGTCCCAGGGTTCCGTTTCCTAGGGGTCCATTCTTCGGCAGCCGAAGTGTCAGTGGTTGCTCGTTGCTGGTCGTTGCTAGCGAGCGCTTGGATTATATCGTTTCGATAAACTTTGTTCCTCGCGTCGGCTGGATTCCAAGGAACGTTCTCGTCGAGGTCGCGTTCGATTCTGTCATCGGTATACTTGGCTGTAACGAGTCTTTTAATGACGTGATGTATCAGTCTTTTCTTCACTTGCTTGTCGCATTTCTTCGAGTCTACTAGGCTCTTGAGGATGTTGACGCTCCTCTCAAGGTCACGGACCAAACTGTCCGAATCTCCCCAGAGTTTCTCGTCGATGCTCGAACTCGTATTAGGCATGGTTGAGCATCTGGATTCTCGTCCGGTTTCGCTCGGCGATTGACGACTCCCGTTCGGTACGTTTCGACAAGAATTCCCGGGGAAATACTCGAAGCTATCCGAGGTACGACCAGTCGCGTTCTCTTCCGTTTCCACGAGGATTTCTGATTTCGTAGAACTTCGGGATCTCTCCGACGAAGCGCTTCGATCAATCTCCGTCGATTCGTGCTTTTCCCTTTTATCCCGAATTTTTTCGTCCCTTTTCGTTGCAGTCTCGTTCGCTTTTTTTAGGATTGACTGAAGCGGTACCAAACTTCCGGATCTCTCCGGCAGTGGAGGTTTTTCCTCGATTTTCTTTTCACCATCGATCCTATCTTCGCTCTCTTTCGGAGATTCCTCCTTCGAAACTTCGACTTGTATTCCAACGGATTCGCGAGAACAGACCAAGCTCGTTTGTACGAGTTTGTCGCAAGTCGTCGGTTTATTCACGATCGTCGCGATCGAAGAAGTCGAGTCAAATATCAGCGGCAAAGCGCTCCTTCCCTTCGCTCGTAGATTTAACTCGCTCTGACTTCGCTTCAGCGATAGCTTCGACAACGGCAGAGTCAGAAGGTTCATCGAAGTGCTCTTAGTCAGCGGCGATTCCGTTTCCTTGGAACACGGATCATCGATGTCTTTAACTTGCCCTATTGATGGATTTCTCTCGGCAGAGTCTGACATTGTGTTATCGGGTAACGTTTCTTCAACTTCTGCGTTGCTTTTGGCAATAGGCGTTATTTCCATATCAGTGGCGTGCTGACCAGAATGGCCATTGAGGGGAGTAGAGTTTGCGACCGGTTGCGTAGTTTGGGTTAACGACGAGTTAGCATTGGACTCGTTGGTCCCCTCGGGATCGAGTCTCATTGCAACTGAATTCCCTCTGGCGGTTAAAAGGCGTTCGCGCAATTTGTCTTCTTTGCGCTGCGGTAGAGAAGAATTGAAGTATCCAACGTCAGCTCCGCTGTCCCATTCCAGAGGTTTGTGAGAAGCGACGCTGGAAGCGGGAGAAACGCTAGCTTTGGTAGCTTCGTTGTCCCAATGCTCGCGGCTCTCCTCGCTTTTCTCCTCTGGTATCGTATCGTCGAGTACACGCTCGCTGGTTGGCGACGGAGTACGAGATTCAGTTCCAAAGCGAGTTCTGCTAGGTTGGCCCACCAGAGGTGGCCTGGCCCATCTGCGCCTCTCCCGAGGTTTCCCTCTTCCCGATGGCTCCTCTATGGCAGGAATCGTCGTATTCCCGCTTGCTCCGTCCAGCCCTGATCCGGCAAATCCTCGCTGGTGGTAAACTATACCTTGGGACGCCGGAATGGGCTCTGCCAACGAGAAGTAACTACCCAAGCTTGAATTTTGAGAATACTTTCTGTAGTACTCCATTACCTGGGAAGAGAGGGCTCTCTTTGCTACCGCGGGAAGAAGCGTCCGTGCATCCCTCTTGAATTGATCCGCTTCGTACCAGTGAAGCGTGCAAACTTCTGAGCCGTCCCTTCCAGCGTTTATTTTGTCAGGAGTGACGGAGCGATCTTCAGGATCTGGCCGGTCCAACGGACCGGAATGGTATTCCATTTTGAACCTCCGGCTTTTTCTCAAATATTTTTCATTTCTTCTCTGGATTCTCGGTTACGATCTTTAGCTTCCGGAAATGCAATTTTTTCGGATTTATTCGATTTCATCGTTCGGAATATCCTGTCGGATCGATGGAGAGAGAAAAAGTGACAAAAGTAGAGAATAATTCGGGGCGTGAAGTTTACGAGCATAGCGTTCTGTTTATAAGCGTGTACGTACCTGATGTCAGCGTCCTTCGTAATTACGATCGTTTTTCTACGTAACTCCCTCGATTCAGGGTACATCGCTGAACACTCGCGTTTTTTGACGGTTCGAAACCCAAGGAATTACGCGCTTCCGAACTTTCCATTTGTCGACTTTCGATTCTCTTAGGCTTATACGCGAATCAACGCCTCCGACGTAATATTTAAATGATTGTTTACATGTTGTGTAATTTGGACGGTGAAAATGGAAACTTCTTCGCGAGTGTACGGGTATAGTTGCGGAGCGATATGGCAAGGGGAACGACGGCGTTGGTCGAACCGTGGCGACTGTCGGTAAAACAGCGGTCACGTTACGCGGGAAGTTGGCTCCGAAGCGACAGTGCTATGGATTAAAATTATAACGAAGTTGAAGCTGTACCACGTGACATCTGAATTCAAGAGCGATTCGAAATCACGTTTATTTATTTAAATTTATTTAAATCTGAAGACACGGCTTTAGACTCCGATACGTCTTCAGTGGAATGATGATTTTGTAAGGTTCGCGATGTAATTTTTTTGCTAATATCCAGTCGACCGCTAGATGGCGCAAAATGTTTATTCTCGATTTGAGAAATGGAGGGAAACATTTCCGTGTAGCTTATCGATAAAAAGGGGAATAATTCTTAATGCTGTGATTTAAAGTAAAACTCATGATTCACTGTCACAGCTGTCAATGAAACCTTACGTTTATTCTTAAATCTTCATTACTTCGAATTGCGAAATCAAGCTTGGGCCGCCATGAACGCCGGTGCGAAAACATCAATTTAAAAAAGGTCCAGTACCAACAAAATCGTATAAAATTTTGCACGTCGGAATTTTGAATTTGGCGGTATTTTCTAGTGGGCCCACATTCTCCACAGGGAATTTTTTCCTGATCGAACGTTAGTTTATTTACGAATATCACGTAACTGAATCGAAGATTTTTCCATCCCGGCGAAATTCAGTAATGCGTATCAAAATTGCACCTCTCCCACAAAGATTTTGCGATTGTGGAGCGTACTAATGATTGTTTGAATAATCAATAAATTTGCTCGGGTGCGCGCGCAAGTGTATGTATCCATGAGTAGACCGCATCCTCGCTTCCGGGGTCGAACTCTCAGTCCACCCGCGAAGAAAATAATTTGTATGGCACGCGTGTATAACGGTACAAATGAATGGGGGAGATCGCGAGAAGAGCCGTATAACCAGAGCGATATGGATTTTATCTCGGGGGTGGAGAAGACGGGCCGAAAAGTGGGTCACGTCGGTAGTGCGCACGCTTCGATTATCGATTACAACGTTAAACATCCCCGATCCCTCGCCTTACCTCCCACGCTCTGGTGGTCAACTCCTCCTCCACGACAATGCCGCTGGATCGCGTTTATCGCGCTAAAGCCGACCAATTGTTTTCTCGTGTTTCTCGAGCATAAGACTTTATCAGCTTTCCACTTGGCACTTTTTCTTTACTCATGCAGCTTTTCTCCGATGAACAATCAGGATCCCAATCAAGATCGAGATTATACGAATCTTTAAAAATACGAGTGAAGTAGTATCGTTAGGCCAGCAAGGAAAAGCGCGCGTGCGCGTGCGCGCGCATCTCCGGCCATTTTGATACTATCGAAGGAAATAATAATACACATAGACGCGGGCGTGCGCGCACACATAAGTGACACACTTCGAGACGTGCGCATGCGCAGACTTGACCGTTGCTCTTTCTCCGTGTGTGCGCTTGCGCGTGTGTTGGTAAGTGACTTTATCTTCCTTCAGCTACCCCTACCGTCGATACAAGGTGGTGGCAGTTTGGTGTTGCCCACGGGACGCAACGGTCCTCGATTATTCCCGACACTAGCCAGGCCGATTAAACATTAAGAAGAGAAAAAAAGGAAACGAAAGAACGAAACTGTTCGTTCCGTGGCTCGTCCACGGCGCGCGTGTGAAGTGAGATTTACCCCGAGTAACCAAAAAAAAAAAAAAACGTCGGAGAAGCACGCTCTACGTTCCCAGTGAAAAATACCGCAGTGAAAGAAGCAAAAAAAAACGTCAAATATATTCGCTGTTAAAAATGGCAGGAAACACAGGAATGGAGCAGTTGATCCCGATCGTTAACAAGCTTCAGGATGCATTCACCCAGCTTGGTGTGGCTATGCAACTCGATCTTCCGCAGATCGCCGTTGTGGGCGGTCAGAGTGCGGGAAAGAGTTCCGTGCTCGAGAATTTCGTCGGCAAGTAAGTGACGAATAAAAAGAAAGAAATCTCGAGATTTTTCCCATCGGTTTTTACATTTTCACGCCCCCCTCCTGTAACCCCTCCCCTCCGCCCCCTACCCCTCCTCCTATCGGCCCTCTCCACGACCTCCCACACACACGTGTACATCAGTGATATTCAAAAATAATAAATTGCGTACGAGAGACCAACGTCCGTCGTTTCGTCTCCAATTAAAAATATGCCGCCGCCATTTCTTCGTAGCAAATAAAAAACAGAAATGAAAACCTCGATTGACACCGAAATATAATGTCATTGCGGTGATTGATTTTAAGGCGTGGCGACGAATACCGATCTCGAATTTTTAAGAATATCTTTCCCTTTTTTTTTTGCTCATTTTTTGTTTCTCCGCTCGCCGATCGAAATACCGTTACGAAAGTTTTGTTTCGCGAAATAGACGTAAGCGGAGACACACACGCGCGCATATACTCGGCGAGGATTCTGGGCTCCCGTCACGTCCTTAACAGCTTCGCCAGATCGATAATCATCGATCTGACAGCTCTGAGACACTTCGCGGCAAAAAATACCCTCGCCGGCCCTTCTTTGTTCCAACGAAAGAATTAAACGGCCGGAAACTTTGAACGTTTTTCTCACTTTGACGAACTTCGGTAATCGAAGTTTATCTGAACAAAGATGATTCAATGTTCTTTCTTTGGGTTTCTTTGGGTTCGGGTTACTTTGTTCGCCAATTTCCACCAAAACAGAATCCCGCTGACGTCGTTCGGAACTGTAAAATCCAACCAAAAGCGCAGCCCAATTTTTCTTCTTCGCCGGTCGGAGGGAAACGGCGTTTCAAGCGCCGAACTTTCACGCTTTCACTTGAGTTCTTTCGGCATTACACAGTTCCACGGATCTTCGTAGTCCGTTGCCAGTTTCTTACGGTTCTTTCTGTTTTAATACTTTTTCAAAACTGTCGGATCTTCGCAGAACCAAAAATCCATAAGACGTCCAAAGACTCGCTCCAACATCTCCCGAAACGTTCCGTCCTTATTTCCCAATAATCAGTTCCTAATAACCAGCCTTGTAACATCGAATACCGTCGCACCATAGTTCTCCATAGTTTGGAGTGGATTGCGCTAAAACTGGTCAAACCAGTCATCGAGAACTTTCTAAACAACGATCGATTCTAAACAACGAATAATTAAAAAGATAAATCGCATTCGTTATATCCGAACGTCAATATCTACATCAAAGATATCGATAGCACTTTTTCAAACGCAATTGCGTATCTTCCTTTACGTACGATTCAGTGTTCTTCCGAGCCGATTCCAGAAATTCGTATTCATGTATTAGGGTTTCCGCCGCACTTTCAGTATTTTATAAATCTTTGATGAATTAACGAAAACTAAAGTTACGCTCGGTTGCTTGTGCCAAAACATTAAAATTATAACAATTAAAATCATAACAATGGTAATAATAATAATAATAATAAAAATACTTGAATAAACATATAATAATAATAAACATAATAAAGTCATTAAAATATAATGATGATAATCATAATACTGCAGAACGTTTTTTTTTAATATCGCAATTGTTTATTTTGCAGGGATTTCCTGCCACGAGGTTCAGGTATTGTGACAAGAAGACCGCTGATATTGCAGCTGATCAACAGTGTTACGGGTGAGTAAAAAAAAGCAAGAAAAATATTGAATCGACGTAATTTACCAAAAAACTAAACAAAAAAAAAATGAAAATGCCAACGATTTTCCGTTATTGGAAGGGTCAATTTATGTCGCCTCTCTCGTGTCACCAATAAAACTCACTTTGGTATTGGCAATGAAGACGAGCGTCAATTCGTATTAATTTACCTTTTCAATCCGATCGATGTAGCTCGTTCGTACCGAATTGGACTTATCGAAGTTAAGCCCATAATACACGGCGTTGTGTGCGTAAAAATTGCGTTTCACGAAAGCAACAAAATCCATGGAATTCCCACGAAGAGAATTTTCGAACAATCACTCGTAACCGAGTTATCTCGTATCCTGCATCCTCTTTAGCTTCGAACGATAAACTCCTACAGCCGTGATTGCGATTCACGCGAAACCGTCCGCTCGAAAAATTATGGAGCGAAAATTCCTTAAAAAGGTTGAAGTAAAATAAAAACAAAAAAAGAGCTGATAAAATGGAAATAAGGCTAATTAAAAAAATGATATAAAAGCAATTTAAAGATTGTAATTTTTTAAAATAAGGAGGCAGGATATTTTAATGTATTAAAAAAAAAATTCGTTTTCTAAATCGAGCAAAGGTCGCGTAATTATATAAATTTTAAAAAAGTAGCTCAAACAAGAAGTAGTCTGACTTGTAAAACTATTGAAGAAGAATTATACAGATTGTACAATTAATAATTCAAATAATTATGAATTTTAAATAAATGATTATGTAACGATTTATATAATTATGAATTATTAATGAATAATACGATCATGTTAATTATAAGTTTTAAACAAGTTGTTCTTACAATTGTGCACTAAAATGAAAAATAATTATAAGAATAGTGCAAACAAAAAGATGAACGGTAATAATGCAAAAATAAAATTCGTTTCGCCTCGCATTCCAGAATCCGCTGAATTTCTACACTGCAAGGGAAAAAAATTTGTCGACTTCGACGAGGTCCGAAAGGAAATAGAGGCTGAAACTGACCGGGTGACCGGAAGCAACAAGGGAATATCAAATATACCGATTAACTTGAGGGTATATTCACCCAACGGTGAGTCTTCATTTTCAAGCGGTCGAAGGATTCCTCTCCGCGTCGAATTTCACATTGGAAATCTTTTTCGAAAGAGCGATGACTCTAAATTCCATTGCAGTTCTAAATTTGACGCTGATCGACTTGCCCGGCTTGACAAAAGTACCAATCGGTGATCAACCCGCCGACATCGAGGCCCAGATCAAAGGAATGATATTTCAGTTTATCAAAAAGGAGAATTGCCTCATATTGGCCGTAACACCTGCCAACACAGATCTCGCGAACAGCGATGCGCTCAAGCTTGCCAAGGAAGTTGATCCGCAAGGTTACCAAGAAAAAATCCCTATTTTTCCCTAGTTTGGCAAACCGTTGAATCAATTCGATGTATATTTTCTCCTCCGAATGAGTTTCGATCACGAAACGGTTTTTTTTTGTCCGCAGGGGTTCGCACCATCGGTGTCATCACTAAGCTGGATCTTATGGACGATGGCACCGACGCCAAAGACATCCTGGAGAACAAATTACTTCCCCTGCGCAGAGGTTATATCGGCGTTGTCAACAGAAGTCAGAGAGACATCGAAGGTCGCAAGGACATCAAAAATGCTTTGGCAGCTGAACGGAAGTTCTTCCTCAGGTGAATTTTTAACGATATTTAGAGGTTAAGTTGAATTAATTATATTTAGAGGTTAAGTCAGATTAAATCATATTTGAAGGTTTAATCAAATTTATTGTATTTATAGGTTAAGTCGAAGATATTGCGTTTATAAGTTATATAGATATATTTATAGATTAACGATTACCCTTCATTCGTCCTTGAATTTCGTTTTTTCAGTCATCCTTCGTATCGGCACATAGCGGACAGACTTGGAACGCCGTATTTACAACGTGTACTCAACCAGCAACTAACGAATCACATAAGGGACACATTGCCGGCTCTTCGCGACAGATTACAGAAGCAATTGTTGACCCTCGAAAAAGATGTCGAGCAGTACACACATTTTAGGCCTGATGACCCAGCTATCAAAACTAAAGCGATGTTACAGTGAGTTTTTGCAATCTACGCTCGATCAATTATCAATTCCGATGAATAATTATAATTACGCTCGTAATTATGCTCGTTGATAAAAAAAGAAAAAAATATGGGTCGTTATGGGTAGAGAGAGGTTTGCCATCTATCGTTTTCATTTCTATATATCGCTTTTTTTTTTCCTTTCAGATCGATACAAATGTATATGTAGGTAACGAGATTCTTTTTTTTAATTTTTTGGTTTTATTATTTCGTTAATTTTATTTTTCGTGATTCGTTGTGTGTCGAATGGAATTTGGCTTGATTCGAAAAATATATATTTTTGTTAACATTGAATATTAATATTAATTAATATTTATTAATATTAATGCTTTTTATCGATACTTGTTCAGGGTTGAAAAATTAATTACTGAAATGAAATACTAAATTATTTTAAAAATCGATTACCATTGAATGAAATAATGGCTTTTTGAGTATGAAGCAAAAAAAAGAAAATTAACTAACCTTCAAATAACGCGATTAATTACGATTGATTTTTTCAATTAGAAAAAAATAAGAAAACAATAGGAAATTTATAAGAAATGATTTTGTCGTTACCGAATTATTAACGAATTAATTATATTTAATATTTTATTACTGCTTAAATTATTAATAAACTATTTATTAATTATTTATTTGTAAATTAGGAAAGAAGCGTTTCCGGAAACGCTCTCCCTCTCTCTACCCGTAATTCCTAACGATCGTAAAGTTTGCTCTCCGAAATTGAACAAGTATTTTAAAGACGAGGATTCGTTGAAGGATGATCCAGTCGCTGCAATCGGACTTCGAGAGAACGATCGAGGGTTCCGGTTCCGCCCAAATAAACACGAACGAGCTCAGCGGTGGAGCCAAAATCAACCGGTTGTTCCACGAGCGTTTTCCCTTCGAGATCGTCAAGATGGAATTCGACGAGAAAGAGTTACGAAGAGAGATAGCCTTTGCAATCCGGAACATTCATGGTCAGTAAAAATGTGCTGGGGGTAAAAAGTGGGGATATCGAAACGACGTTTTCGTTGGTTTTGTCAAAATTATTTTTTCCCTAATGTGGAAATTCACGTTATAATATTTCGACGGTATTTTATTCTTCAACCTTACTCGTAGGTATCAGGGTTGGTCTCTTCACTCCTGATATGGCGTTCGAGGCCATAGTTAAGAAACAAATAAATCGGCTCAAAGAGCCCAGTCTCAAATGTGTGGACCTAGTCGTACAAGAACTGAGCAACGTCGTGCGTATCTGTACAGATCGAGTGAGTATTCACGTTTATTCTTTTTTTTTTACCACTTATTTATGAACTAATAATAAAATGTTTATTCATTTATTTTATGTCTTTAATTTTAGTCCTTGACAATTAAAATATCAACTGCTGAAAAATAAGAAATGAAAAATTACTAATAAGAAAATAGGACGAATTTTGTTAATACTAAATATTCTTCACATTTTTGAAATTTATTAAACTTTCATAAAATATTTATTTATTTATTTTATTTTAGTTCTTGACAATTAAATATTAACTGTTAAAAAAGAAGTAATAAAAAATTATTAATAACGAAAATAACTAATAAAAAATTACTAATAAGAAAATGGGACTAATTTTTTTACTACTATATTTTCTTCACATTAAAAAAATTTATTAAGTTTTCTTCAAACCTAACAAAATGAAGCTACTAATAAACAAAAAAATATATATTCAATGGAAATATCGTTACAAACTAACCGTAAAAATTATAACTTTTCGGAAACACGAAAATGTTCAAAAATACACGGAATTCAAAAAGCGTAACTCATTGAATTTTCAACTCATAACCTACTAGAAATTTCTCTTTGAATTCTCAACTCGTAGCCTTAAAAAAAAAAAACGTTTCGTTAATGAACGACCAATAAAACGGTAATTAAAGCTGATCGTCCGTGTGTTTCAGATGTCACGTTATCCTAGATTAAGGGAAGAAACCGAGCGTATAATAACGACTCACGTGAGACAGCGGGAGCAATTGTGCAAGGAACAGCTGGTGCTATTGGTGGATTGCGAGCTCGCTTATATGAACACGAATCACGAGGATTTCATCGGTTTCGCCAAGTAAGTGGTAATTTTGTCAACGAAAAAAAAAAATATATATATGAAACGAAACAATCAAACCCAAACAACAAATACAACTTTTCGTATTTGTCATTGGTGACGTCACTAACAGAAACACAAATACACACACGTCAGCACACTAATTACGAGTTGGTACACGAAAAAAAATAAAAAATTTCTCTTTTTTTTTTTTACAATTTTTAATTTTTATGTTTTATTTTTTTTTTTTTTCGAATATTTTTCGAGGAAGAAAAGTTTGGTTGCATTTTGCTTTTCAAATTTATCGAGAGGTACGGGGGTCTTTACTTTCTTCTATGTTTTCTTCTTTTTTTTCGTTTCGATCGATATCGGGCTTGAAAGGAAGTGAAAAGTAACGAGTCAACTTGAATTTGGGGTCGAATTCGCACACGAAACTAATAAAGTACACATCGGTACACGGTAGAATAATTGTGTCGTATGCACTTAGGTATGGGCTTGCGTGCAGGTCTGGAAATTGTTTCGAGCGTCCTGGATAATAAAGGGAATCGATAAGTTAATTAAAAAACAAAGCCAAATTAATTATACATTTTTATCATGAGTATATAATATTTGGTTCAATAATTAATAGTTATTGATTATAATTTTGTCATTGATAAAAAAAAGGAGACTTTTGATTAATTAAAATTGATACAATTACTCGATTACAATGATCTATTTTATAATTAATAAACATTAATGGAATTAATTATCTGTGTTCGATCGAACATTTCTACAATTAAGTAACTTTTCTCGATAAAATATTAATTGATTAACTTAATTGATTAACTTGAACTAATAACGCTTAGTACAATTAATTGATTTTAATTAATAAACATTAATATAATTCATTATTAACAATAATGTGACAAACAAATATCTTTACGTACAAATTTACATACGAATTTAATATTGAAATTTCTTCTTTATCGACTGTGCGTATTTGAAACACCATTAGACGACAGCGCTCATCTAGCGGACAAATAAGGAACTGAAGTTTTTGCCTCGCGATGAAATTCACCGGCAATCAGAAACGCCGGACTTTTCAGACCTGTATGACAAAACCGCGCACGTAGATTACGGAAAACAAAAGATAAAACAATAAGCGGAAACAGTGAAATCCTCACGAGCTTGAATACCCGGCACATCCACTTGCGCACGATAGTTGGATTTAAAAAATTGTATTTTTTTTCCCTTCTTTCTTTCGTTCCTTTTTTTTCTTACCCGCGATAACGAGAAGTTGCGTGAGGGCGCCACGTCGCGATTCTTTTCGCGAATGAAAAACTGTTTTCGTTATTCGAACTTTTAAAGAATTTCATCGAGGGCCCCATATTTCCTTCGCAGCTTTTCATTGACTCTCGAACTCTTTTTGGATCCGTGAAAAATGAGTGTTTTTCGAAAAAACAAGAATGGAAAAATGGCAATCGCGAAAACGAAAGGAAAATATGAATTTCGATGGAACGACGGATATTCCAATGCACGATTATTCTCTTTATTCAACATCAGAACGATCGACACTCCCTTCGATTTTCATTTCTACGGATACTTCCGGTCTTTCTTTTACTTCTTTTTCTTTGTTTCTTTTTCGATCTGTTTTTCACCCGATCTAGTCTCTTTTCGTTTTTCAGCCGCCATCTTTGAATTTTAACGATTATACCCCCAGCGCGTTATCGGATACACACGAGTCCTTGTGTTTAGTCTCGTTGATTGAGTAACCGTTTTTTTTTTAACAATACTCGCAGACTCGTCCGATGTTTAAACTTCCCTCGTCACACTGGCTCGATTCTAACCTATAAATTTTCAAATCAGCGTCGCTAACGAACTAACCGTCCAGAGAGGTTAAGAAAATTACTGAACATTCTTCGAACATCGCAGATGACGCTCGTAAATCGTTTTCACGAGAAATGAAATTTCAAAAGTAAACAAAAAAAAAATTGCCGAAAGAAAACGAAAAAATCCCCTTTTTTGCTAAAAAAAAACACATCTTAAATTCGTAAGATTAAAAAAAAACGAAAACGAGTAACGTTTTCGTAAAATGAGATCGCAAGGCTTTCTAGTTTTTTTTTATCGGTCGGTTTAGTCGCGTGCTCGATTTTTTCTGCGCATGCGTAAAATCGTGTCGACGACGAATGTCAATATTCGAGGGATTTATCGAAATCGAGTGAAATGTTTAAACAAACTTTGGTTCTTTTTTGTTGGGTTTATCCAGAAGAAAAAAAAACAATCGAAGTCGATCCTCGTTTTATCATTAAAATTGAAATCCACCATTCTGTCCAAATCCTGCGGCAAATGAACGAACGCGATCATCGCTTAACCTCAAATTTGCTTTGTCCATTAAAAAAAAGCTTATTTTTCTTACTTCCAATCCTGTAGCTCGTACAATGGGTGATGCTTGGTTCGTTAAAGGCGTATGTACTTCCTCGTGGTTGTTTTCGAAACTTCGGTTTAACCCGTAAGACGAATCGAGGTTATTCAGCATTATTAGTCAATCCGTTTAACGACAATTTCGAAGTATTTTCCAAGACGTTTTCATCGAGTGAAAAATTCGTTACGAATTTGAGAATTCGAGAAAGTAAGGTTATATAAGCATTTCCTTCACGAACACGATACATGTTTGTTGATTTCGGGGCTATGTTTATGCCTTAACCCCTCACACACCCCCCCCCCCCCCCCCCTACCCGGTCGCCCAAGAAAAACCCAACTTTTTGGCATAACATTTTGTTCCTTTTTTTTTATTCTATGTTTCTATTTCCATGAATCGACTATGTTGTACTTCACGAATAAAAACAATTATTTAATTATACCGGCAGCGCGGCGGCCAGTTGCCATAATGCAAGGTAAGAGCATCAACATACATCGAAAAAAGGGAGAGTTTACACTACATTCTTATATCTATATATATATATATCTATATATATATATATATAAATATCTCTTCTCTTGCTTTATAACCTATATTTCTAATATATATATATATATTTATTTATTTTTTATTATTCTCGACTTTTCTTCTGCTTCCGAAATACTCGTTTTCGTTTCTTCAGTTTTGTTTATTCTTTTTCATGCTTTCGCGCTATTTTGACACTTATCTTTCTACTCACGTATCGTTTCGTCACATTACCACTTCATCGATACCACGTTCGGCTTTTCGGTTCGGGAAAGGAGATGATAAGAGAAAAAAACGGTATTTCATGAATTTCCGGTCGTTGCAAAAGTCAGAACTCACGAAAGAACGAGAAATACTAGCGCTTACAGACAAACCAAATTTACGTGATAAAAAAAAACGAAATTACAGTCGTGTAACGCTTCTGGGCGTCTCTACTTAGTCGATAAAAATTAATCGACATTTTCGTTTGCCGGTAAAGCAGGGAACAATCGGATCGACGCGATCGAAATATTTTGCCAATTCGAGAGTTTGCTTGTTTTCACTTGATTTAAATCCTCGTTTTTCTTTTAAGCCTTGGGACACTCGTTCGTATTTTTGACGCGTAAATGTCCGGAGTCTATTCCTAATACGTGTGAGTGTGTGTTTTTGTGTGTAGATACAGGGAGTGAAATACGAAGATTATTGTTGACGCAACGCAAAGGAGAATTAGTTGCTATATTTAAGGGCAGGACGAAACGCCTCCGTCCAAATTTGTTGTCTGCATTCAGGACGATGGCACCGCCGGCTCCCCGGTCGCCATTTTGAACAAAACCTTTGTATACTTGAGAAATCGCGGTTTATAAAACATCGACTATCTCTCTCGCACTCGTTTGTCCCGTCGTAACGTTCGTCATGCCCTTAACCTCGAAAATCTCGGTCGAACAATTCCAGCTTCGTTCGTCCTCGAAATTAATCTAAAAGTTTACTTTGGTAAAAAAAAAAATATATCGTAAATCGGGAGCTAATACATTTGCGCAGTGATCCTCGTTGTCCGAGCGTATGAATTATACCTAACCTAAACAAGTGTGTTTTCCAATACACTCAGAAACTTCCCAGGACCATCGATAAATATTTTAGAAATCCAAAAAAATGTATCCTTTTTCAAAATGATATCCGCGGTGATTTTTCGACGCGTGAAAAAACACTTATCGACGCGCACAATCCATCGCAAAAATTTGTCGACTCGCACAATCCGCTGTGATATATATATATATATATATATATATATATTTATCAATGCTTTTTTTTTCGTCCAACAACGTAAATAAACGTTTACATTTTTTGAATTCACACAGCTCCTTCGTTACGCTTTTTTTTGTTTTTTTTATCGGCATGCGAACACTTGCGTTTGGTATTATTCGTTAATTTTTAATTATCACAATTATTGTTTGAAAAATCGCAAGGCAAACCGTTTAGTTTTCTTTCCCCATAACCTCGAACGCGAGCACCCTTGTGTCGAGTGGCTTTTTTTTGTTTTTGTTTTTTTTTTTTTTTTTTTTTTTTTTTTTTTTTTTTTTTTTTTGTTTTTTTTTTTTTTTTTTTTTCGAGGACTCGTGTGTGTGGTGGGTTGAAGGTAGACTTTAGATTTGCGACGATTTATCGATTTTACGTTTTTATTTTTTCTCGTTTCCTTTGTTTTTTTTTTTTTTAATTTGTTTTTTTTCCTCCTATCTTTGATATTTGAACACGAGAAAGAAGAAACGCTTGCAATAGATGTTTGAGTTTTGCATCGAGGTGGAAACTCAAAAATTGCTTCTTCTTCTTCTTTTTTTTTTAATTTTTTTTTATTTTTTTGATGGCATCGAAATAAAAATCTTATCTCTATCTCACGACGGATAAGATTTTAGACACGCTGGGAATATCGTTGACCTTGAGTATAGCGTTTAGTGGAGGTTGCTATGAAAATTAGAATACGAGAAGAAATATGATAGAGAGAGACAGCGAGAGAAATGTACATTTAAAAATTTACTGTATCATAGAGTTTCATAGTACAACGTCTTCTCTGTTACAGCGCCCAGCAGTCCTCCGAAAATGCGGTTAAAGCCGGACGTCACACCCTTGGAAATCAGGTCATTCGGAAGGGTTATATGTGCATACACAATTTGGGTATAATGAAAGGAGGCTCCCGAGACTACTGGTTCGTTCTTACCTCTGAAAGTATTTCTTGGTTCAAAGACGAAGAGGTAATTTTTATTTATGCTCTCAATTATCGTTTCATCCATTCCCATATTTTCATGAAATTTTGTAACGTCACTGAAAAGTGTCGAAAATAAAAATCCTCACTTTTCAAAAAAACGAAAATGGGAAATCGTCGAACGATCTCAAAGTATTGAAAAAATGTCGATTACTTAAAGTGAAGGCGGGGGGCGTGCTAAATTTGAAGAGATCCTCGATAACCCAAACAAACCCAAACAATCTTGTGTTTTCCACATCGAGAAACGTTTGTTTGGGTTTGTTTGGGTTTGATTCTTCCAAGACATTCGGTAACTTGAAAATCCTTCGTAACTCAAACGAACCTTTTTTTGACCCATCGAGATACCTTTGTTTGGGTTTGTTTCTTCGAGGAGGTTCGATGACTTTAAAATCTTCCGTAACCCGAACAAACCCAAACAAACCTGTATTTACCAGATCGAGAAAAGTTTTCTACATTTTTATTATCCTTTTTAAATCAAAACGGAAGCTTCGTGGAAAAATTCGTAAAAAATCCTGGTCAGGTTAAAAAACAAAAAAGAAAAAACATTTTTGAAGATACGAATTTTATTGGATCGTAGGAACGCGAGAAGAAATACATGTTACCATTGGACGGGTTGAAGCTTCGAGATCTCGAGCAAGGTTTCATGTCCCGACGACACCTATTCGCACTCTTCAATCCTGAAGGCCGTAACGTTTACAAAGATTACAAACAGCTCGAGCTAAGCTGCGAAACCCAGGACGACGTTGACTCATGGAAAGCTTCGTTTTTGAGGGCCGGTGTGTATCCAGAAAAATCAACGGAGCAGGCGAACGGCGAAGACGAAGTACGTACCAATCAATTTGGAAATTACGTTGAGCACCGAGCTGTAAGACGAAATTTCAAAAAACAAAAAAGAAGAAATCTCCATTTTATAAAAAAAAAAAAAAAAAAGAAAACGATGTCTTCATTGGCAAAATATTGTTTTCGTCAGTTGGAACGTTGATTTGATTTTTTTCGTAATTCGATCTCTTCATACGGATAAAACTTCCGTAAAGCGGAAAACGATATTTTGATCCGTGTGCACAAAAAATGTGCATAGAGTTTTCTTTTATTTTTTGGTTTTGGGTGATACCTTGAAAAGATTTTTGGACGACTTTCCCAGTCTAATTGTCCACTTTCGGCAAAAACTCGGGCATATTCGTAATCAGCGGAAAATTTCCGATCAAATACACCCTTTTAATACTTAAAAAACG